>ONZH01018041.1:0-37134 GCA_900303285.1 Rhinella marina
TAGCTGCTGGAGTAGGGACAGAGAGAGGCATTAGTGGTGTATTAGGTGCTCTGCTACATACCAAACTATATTTGGCACTACTGCTGTGTACCTTGAAAATACAATATATAGGCCTTATAACTGGCAACTGTACTGTGCGTTCTCTTGCAAAGTAATTTCTCATAACTGGTGTTCATACACACCGTCTGATCACTTAGTACACGGCTGTGTACCTTGAAAAATACAATATATAGGCCTTAACTGGCAACTGTACTGTGCGTTCGTTCTCTTGCAAAGTAATTTCTCATAACCTGGTGTTCATACACACCGTCTGATCACTTAGTACACGGCTGTGTACCTTGAAATATACAATATATAGGCCTTATAATTGGCAACTGTACTGTGCGTTCTCTTGCAAAGTAATTTCTCATAACCTGGTGTTCAATACACACCGTCTGATCACTTAGTACACGGCTGTGTACCTTGAAAAATACAAATATATAGGCCTTAATTGGCAACTGTACTGTGCGTTCTCTTGCAAAGTAATTTCTCATAACCTGGTGTTCAATACACACCGTCTGATCACTTAGTACACGGCTGTGTACCTTGAAATATACAATATATAGGCCTTTTAATTGGCAACTGTACTGTGCGTTCTCTTGCAAAGTAATTTCTCATAACCTGGTGTTCAATACACACCGTCTGATCACTTAGTACACGGCTGTGTACCTTGAAATATACAATATATAGGCCTTAATTGGCAACTGTACTGTGCGTTCTCTTGCAAAGTAATTTCTCATAACCTGGTGTTCAATACACACCGTCTGATCACTTAGTACACGGCTGTGTACCTTGAAATATACAATATATAGGCCTTATAATTGGCAACTGTACTGTGCGTTCTCTTGCAAAGTAATTTCTCATAACCTGGTGTTCAATACACACCGTCTGATCACTTAGTACACGGCTGTGTACCTTGAAATATACAATATATAGGCCTTATAATTGGCAACTGTACTGTGCGTTCTCTTGCAAAGTAATTTCTCATAACCTGGTGTTCAATACACACCGTCTGATCACTTAGTACACGGCTGTGTACCTTGAAAAAATACAATATATAGGCCTTATAATTGGCAACTGTACTGTGCGTTCTCTTGCAAAGTAATTTCTCATAACCTGGTGTTCAATACACACCGTCTGATCACTTAGTACACGGCTGTGTACCTTGAAATATACAAATATATAGGCCTTAATAATTGGCAACTGTACTGTGCGTTCTCTTGCAAAGTAATTTTCTCATACCTGGTGTTCAATACACACCGTCTGATCACTTAGTACACGGCTGTGTACCTTGAAATATACAATATATAGGCCTTATAATTGGCAACTGTACTGTGCGTTCTCTTGCAAAGTAATTTCTCATAACCTGGTGTTCAATACACACCGTCTGATCACTTAGTACACGGCTGTGTACCTTGAAAAATACAATATATAGGCCTTAAATTGGCAACTGTACTGTGCGTTCTCTTGCAAAGTAATTTCTCATAACCTGGTGTTCAATACACACCGTCTGATCACTTAGTAGTACACGGCTGTGTACCTTGAAAAATACAATATATAGGCCTTATAATTGGCAACTGTACTGTGCGTTCTCTTGCAAAGTAATTTCTCATAACCTGGTGTTCAATACACACCGTCTGATCACTTAGTACACGGCTGTGTACCTTGAAAAAATACAATATATAGGCCTTATAATTGGCAACTGTACTGTGCGTTCTCTTGCAAAGTAATTTCTCATAACCTGGTGTTCAATACACACCGTCTGATCACTTAGTACACGGCTGTGTACCTTGAAATATACAATATATAGGCCTTATAATTGGCAACTGTACTGTGCGTTCTCTTGCAAAGTAATTTCTCATAACCTGGTGTTCAATACACACCGTCTGATCACTTAGTACACGGCTGTGTACCTTGAAAAATACAATATATAGGCCTTAATTGGCAACTGTACTGTGCGTTCTCTTGCAAAGTAATTTCTCATAACCTGGTGTTCAATACACACCGTCTGATCACTTAGTACACGGCTGTGTACCTTGAAATATACAATATATAGGCCTTATAATTGGCAACTGTACTGTGCGTTCTCTTGCAAAGTAATTTCTCATAACCTGGTGTTCAATACACACCGTCTGATCACTTAGTACACGGCTGTGTACCTTGAAAAATACAATATATAGGCCTTATAATTGGCAACTGTACTGTGCGTTCTCTTGCAAAGTAATTTCTCATAACCTGGTGTTCAATACACACCGTCTGATCACTTAGTACACGGCTGTGTACCTTGAAAATACAATATATAGGCCTTTAATTGGCAACTGTACTGTGCGTTCTCTTGCAAAGTAATTTCTCATAACCTGGTGTTCAATACACACCGTCTGATCACTTAGTACACGGCTGTGTACCTTGAAAAATACAATATATAGGCCTTTAATTGGCAACTGTACTGTGCGTTCTCTTGCAAAGTAATTTCTCATAACCTGGTGTTCAATACACACCGTCTGATCACTTAGTACACGGCTGTGTACCTTGAAATATACAATATATAGGCCTTTAATTGGCAACTGTACTGTGCGTTCTCTTGCAAAGTAATTTCTCATAACCTGGTGTTCAATACACACCGTCTGATCACTTAGTACACGGCTGTGTACCTTGAAATATACAATATATAGGCCTTATAATTGGCAACTGTACTGTGCGTTCTCTTGCAAAGTAATTTCTCATAACCTGGTGTTCAATACACACCGTCTGATCACTTAGTACACACGGCTGTGTACCTTGAAAAAAATACAATATATAGGCCTTTAATTGGCAACTGTACTGTGCGTTCTCTTGCAAAGTAATTTCTCATAACCTGGTGTTCAATACACACCGTCTGATCAGTTAGTACACGGCTGTGTACCTTGAAATATACAAATATATAGGCCTTATTAATTGGCAACTGTACTGTGCGTTCTCTTGCAAAGTAATTTCTCATAACCTGGTGTTCAATACACACCGTCTGATCAGTTAGTACACGGCTGTGTACCTTGAAATATAACAATATATAGGCCTTTAATTGGCAACTGTACTGTGCGTTCTCTTGCAAATAATTTCTCATAACCTGGTGTTCAATACACACCGTCTGATTCAGTTAGTACACGGCTGTGTACCTTGAAATATACAATATATAGGCCTTTAATTGGCAACTGTACTGTGCGTTCTCTTGCAAAGTAATTTCTCATAACCTGGTGTTCAATACACCACCGTCTGATTCAGTTAGTACACGGCTGTGTACCTTGAAATATACAATATATAGGCCTTAATAATTGGCAACTGTACTGTGCGTTCTCTTGCAAATAATTTCTCATAACCTGGTGTTCAATACACCACCGTCTGATTCAGTTAGTACACGGCTGTGTACCTTGAAATATACAATATATAGGCCTTTTAATTGGCAACTGTACTGTGCGTTCTCTTGCAAAGTAATTTCTCATACCTGGTGTTCAATACACACCGTCTGATTCAGTTAGTACACGGCTGTGTACCTTGAAATATACAATATATAGGCCTTTAATTGGCAACTGTACTGTGCGTTCTCTTGCAAATAATTTCTCATAACCTGGTGTTCAATACACACCGTCTGATTCAGTTAGTACACGGCTGTGTACCTTGAAATATACAATATATAGGCCTTTTAATTGGCAACTGTACTGTGCGTTCTCTTGCAAATAATTTCTCATACCTGGTGTTCAATACACCACCGTCTGATTCAGTTAGTACACGGCTGTGTACCTTGAAATATACAATATATAGGCCTTTAATTGGCAACTGTACTGTGCGTTCTCTTGCAAATAATTTCTCATACCTGGTGTTCAATACACACCGTCTGATTCAGTTAGTACACGGCTGTGTACCTTGAAATATACAATATATAGGCCTTTTAATTGGCAACTGTACTGTGCGTTCTCTTGCAAATAATTTCTCATACCTGGTGTTCAATACACACCGTCTGATTCAGTTAGTACACGGCTGTGTACCTTGAAATATACAAATATATAGGCCTTTAATTGGCAACTGTACTGTGCGTTCTCTTGCAAATAATTTCACATACCTGGTGTTAATACACCACCGTCTGATTCAGTTAGTACACGGCTGTGTACCTTGAAATATACAAATATCTAGGCCTTTTAATTGGCAACTGTACTGTGCGTTCTCTTGCAAAATAATTTCACATACCTGGTGTTAATACCACACCGTCTGATTCAGTTAGTACACGGCTGTGTACCTTGAAATATACAATATCTAGGCCTTTTAATTGGCAACTGTACTGTGCGTTCTCTTGCTAAATAATTTCACATACCTGGTGTTAAATACACCACCGTCTGATTCAGTTAGTACACGGCTGTGTACCTTGAAATATACAATATCTAGGCCTTTTAATTGGCAACTGTACTGTGCGTTCTCTTGCTAAATAATTTCATATACCTGGTGTTAATACACCACCGTCTGTTCACTTTAGTACACGGCTGTGTACCTTGAAATATACAATATCTAGGCCTTTTAATTGGCAACTGTACTGTGCGTTCTCTTGCTAAATAATTTCACCTACAAAATATTGTAACCAAAAAAAAATAAAATGCGGAGGGGGGCTAGCGGAATAGGACGTGGACATGGACGAGGACGGGGGCGCGGAAATGCTGTTGGGGGCCTTGTTGAAGCCAGTGGGGATACAATGTGTGCTGGTGAGGATCAGCCAGGATCCCGCTCATCCAGAATCCCTGCCTTTATGGGACAGTTAAGCAGGGGGCGGGTTACACCGCTGTTGAGGCCTGAGCAGGTTGAACAGGTGGTGCAATGGATAGCCGATAGCGCTTCCACACAGTTGTCCACCAGCCAGTCATCCACACAGTCTCACTCTGACCCTCCTTCCTCCACACCTGGCCAACAGAGTCATCCCACCATTGACCCCTCCCAGGAGCTCTTTTCGGGTCCTTTTTCAGATGTGCCGGAAGAATCCCAGGAGCTAGCAGAGGAATTTGTTTGTAGTGATGCCCAAACACTGGAGTTTTCGCCATCTCCTGCTGATGTGGACCCTGAGCCAGCATCTGTTATCATGAGCGATGATGATGATGAGACGCAGTTGCCATCAAGGGAGGCTGTTGGAATGTCCAGTGGGCAGGAGGAGGAGCAGAGTGAGGAAGTGGAAGAGGAGCTGGTGGATGACGAAATGACCGACCCACTTGGCCAGGGGTGATGTCCAGCGAGGAAAGCAGTGGAGAGGTGGTGGTCTGCGCAGCACCGAAAAAGGCAGCAAGAGGCAGAGGGATGTCCACAGGCAGAGGGATGTCCACAGGCAGAGGGATGTCCACAGGCAGAGGGATGTCCACAGGCAGAGGGATGTCCACAGGCAGAGGGATGTCCACAGGCAGAGGCATGTCCACAGGCAGAGGGATGTCCACAGGCAGAGGGATGGCCACAGGCAGAGGACAGTTCAGACAGAGAAGTGAGGCCACAGCCAGCAGGGCCGAAGCTGTTCCCGGCAGCGGCCAGTCGCGCGAAGCTCCCCCATCGAGGCCTCGTACTTCTGTGGTGTGGAGATATTTTAATGTTTGTGCGGATGACAAACTGAGCGCGGTTTGCACACTCTGCCACTCAAAACTGAGTAGGGGCTCTGAGAAGAGCAATCTGACCACCTCAGGCATGCGGCGTCACTTGGAATTCAAGCACTGGGCTGAGTGGGAGAGAGCAAACGCAATACAAACTGCGCCCGGTCTTGCTGCCACTGCCTCTTCCCCTTTGTTGTGTGCTGCCACTGCGGTCCAGACCTCCAGCCAGGACACCTCCACATCTGCCTCTGCCTCTGCTACTTTGGGGCCTTCTCCTTCAGCCTCCCCTTCCCCCGCCCCTTCCCCCGCCTCTTCGCCTGCACCTTCACACTCCTCGTCCCAACAACTGTCCATCTCGCAGGCGTTCGACCGCAGGCGGAAGTACGCCTCGAGTCACCCCCAAGCCCAAGCCTTAAACTGCCACATCTCCAAACTGCTGGCCCTGGAGATGTTGCCGTTTAGGCTTGTGGAGACGCAGGCCTTCCGCGACCTGATGGCGGCTGCCGCACCTCGCTATTCCGTCCCCAGCTGCCACTACTTTTCCCGGAGTGCCGTCCCCGCCCTGCACCAGCACGTGTCGCGTAACATCAGGCGGGCCCTGAGGTACGCAGTCAGCGCAAAGGTCCACTTGACCACCGACTCATGGACAAGCGCTTGCGGCCAGGGACGATACATTTCTTTGACGGCACACTGGGTGAATGTAGTGGAGGCGGGGACGGGGTCGCAAACAGAGACGGCCTACCTACCACCCCCGCCCAAGATTGCCAGCATGGGTTCTGATAAACCCCCCTCCTCCTCCTCCTCCTCCTCCTCCTCCTGTGCCTTAACATCGCCCTCAGCCGCTAGCTGGAAGCGTTGCAGCACTGGCGCGGGGAGACGTCAGCAGGCGGTGCTTAAGCTCATCAGCTTGGGCGACAGGAAGCACAGCGCCCCAGAGGTGAGGGACGCCATACTGCAGCAGACGGAGATGTGGCTGTCGCCGCTGCAGCTAGGACCAGGCATGGTCGTGTGCGATAACGGCCGTAACCTGGTGGCGGCTCTGGAGGCTTGCCGAACTCAATCACGTACCATGCCTGGCCCACGTTTTTAATCTGGTAGTCCAAAAATTTCTAAAGACTTACCCCAACCTGGCAGAGCTACTGGTGAAAGTGCGGCGCTTGTGCGCACACTTTCGGAAGTCAACTGTAGCTGCTGCTAGCTTAAAAAAACTCCAGCAACGCCTCCATTTGCCTGAACATCGGCTGTTGTGCGACCTGCCGACTCGCTGGAATTCCACCTATTCCATGTTGGCCAGGGTGTGTGAGCAGCAGAGAGCATTGATGGAGTACCAGATTAATAATCCACGCGTGCCTCCAACTCAGCTCCCTCAGTTTGCCAACCACGAGTGGCCATGGATGGCAGACGTATGCGATGTACTGCGTATCTTTGAGGAGTCCACCAAGAAGGTCAGCAGCGAGGACGCTATAGTGAGCGTAACCATCCCGCTCCTATGCGTCCTTAAAGAATCCCTCATCGCAATAAGGGAGAACGCATTGCACGCAGAGGAGACGGGGGTAGGAGGAGACGCAACGGAGCTACACAGTCAGACCACACTTTTGTCTGCTTCACGGTGGCAGTTGCAGGAGGAGGAGGATGAGGAGGAGGAGGACGACGTGGAGGTGGCTGTGGAAGAGGAGGAGGATGCTGGGCGGCGAGGGTAGCAGTCAGGCTGTGCGCGTCCCATTGGTTCAGCGCGGATGGGGCGGAGAGGAGGCGGAAGAGGAAGAGGAGGAAATGGCAAGTGATCCTTCTGGTGGGGGCAGTGACGTCATGCCTATTCAGAGTCTGGCACACATGGCTGACTTCATGCTGGGCTGCTTTTCCCGGGACACACGTGTTGTCCGGATAGTGGAGAACAAACTGTACTGGGTCTTCGCAATCCTGGACCCCCGGTATAAAAGATAACGTCTCCTCTTTTATTCCGGTAGAGGAGAGGACGAATCGATTGCTGGAATACCAGAGGGAACTCGTGCAGAACATGATGGAGATTTTCCCACCCACCATCGCTGGCGGCAGAGAGGAGAGGGTCTCCCAGAGTCCCTCAACATCGATCAGGCCCAAAGCCACCAGGGGAACACTCTCCAAGGTGTGGGACACGTTCATGGCACCCCCTCGTGCAACTTCCATCACTGCGGGGCCCGCTATCAGCAGGAGGGACAAGTATCGGCGGATGTTGCGGGAGTACCTGGCAGACCGTAACCCTGTCCTCCCCGATCCCTCGGCGTCCTACACTTACTGGGTCTCCAAGTTGGACACGTGGCTGGAAACTGTCCCTGTACGCCTTGGAGGTGCTTGCCTGCCCTGCCGCCAGCGTGCTATCAGAAAGGGTGTTCAGCGCTGCCGGGGGCATTATCAACCGATAAGCGCAGCCGCCTGTCAACCGACAGTGCCGACAGGCTGACGCTAATCAAAATGAACAGCAAGTGGATTGACCCGGACTTTGCTTCTCCAACCGTGGAAAGCAGCCAAAAGTAAAGTGCCATATGTATGAAGTGCCATTTCCTCCTCCTCCTTAACCGCCGTAGAATTGCTCCGTAAATAAGAACAATTTATATATTTATGGCTCACCTCTTGGGCCTGCGCTAAATGTTTAAGAGGTCTCACCTCTTGGGCCTCCACATAATTTTTAACGGGTCTCCCCTCTTGGGCCACCACATAATTTTTAAGAGGTCTCACCTCTTGGGCCTCCACAAAAGGTTTAACACGTCTCACCTCTTGGGCCTCCACAAAATGTTTAACAGGTCTCACCTCTTGGGCCTCCACATAATTTTTAACGGGTCTCCCCTCTTGGGCCACCACATAATTTTTAAGAGGTCTCACCTCTTGGGCCACCACATAATTTTTAAGAGGTCTCACCTCTTGGGCCTCCACAAAAGGTAAATAAATTATAAATTATAATTTTGGTAACATTCTCATTTTAATGTGTTCAGTCTTTACATACAAAATCTGGTACAAAATAGCATTCTCAGTATTCAAAAAAACAAAACAAGACTTAAAACGTTTTAAGTGGCTGCAGTAGCATCATGAAATCAACTCTCAATATACTGAAGGCAACAGCATATACATATAAAAAAAGGAAAAAAATAAAAAGAATACTCCTTCCTCTGTAGAAATACTCTGTGCTGCCCTCAATACATTTAAACTGATTTTTCATGATAGTTGCCTTTATAAAATGAGTGTAACCATTTTACATTGCATGCAAATCTGTGGATAACTGCAGCCTTTAAAAGCAACACCTCTTGGGCCTCCACAAAAGGTTTAAGAGGTTAACAGTGGAAAGCAGCCAAAAGTGAAGTGCCATCTGTATGAAGTGCCATTTCCTCCTCCACCTCCTCCTCCTCCTCCTTAACCGCCGTAGAATTGCTCCGTAAATAAGAACAATTTTTTATATTTATGGCTCACCTCTTGGGCCTCCACAAAATGTTTAAGAGGTCTCACCTCTTGGGCCTCCACAAAATGTTTAAGAGGTCTCACCTCTTGGGCCTCCACATAATTTTTAAGAGGTCTCACCTCTTGGGCCTCCACATAATTTTTAAGAGGTGTCACCTCTTGGGCCTCCACAAAACGTTTTCGAGGTCTCACCTCTTGGGCCTCCACATAATTTTTAAGAGGTGTCACCTCTTGGGCCTCCACATAATTTTTAAGAGGTGTCACCTCTTGGGCCTCCACATAATTTTTAAGAGGTGTCACCTCTTGGGCCTCCACATAATTTTTAAGAGGTGTCACCTCTTGGGCCTCCACATAATTTTTAAGAGGTGTCACCTCTTGGGCCTCCACAAAACGTTTTCGAGGTCTCACCTCTCGGGCCTCCACATAATTTTTAAGAGGTGTCACCTCTTGGGCCTCCACATAATTTTTAAGAGGTGTCACCTCTTGGGCCTCCACAAAAGGTTTAACACGTCTCACCTCTTGGGCCTCCACATAATTTTTAAGAGGTGTCACCTCTTGGGCCTCCACATAATTTTTAAGAGGTGTCACCTCTTGGGCCTCCACAAAACGTTTTCGAGGTCTCACCTCTCGGGCCTCCACATAATTTTTAAGAGGTGTCACCTCTTGGGCCTCCACATAATTTTTAACACGTCTCACCTCTTTAGCCTCCACACAATTTTTAAGACGTCTCACCTCTTGGGCCTCCACAAAATTTTCCATGAGCCTCTGGCCAGCCCACAGCCTCTTCCTGCCTTTTGCGGTCCTACGCATCCCTCAACATCCCCACTGCTTTACCTGCTAGACATGACACTGGGCCAGGTCGGGTCACTGACATCTCAAGCGCCAACAATTTGGGCATTTTAAGGCTTCTGCATGTGTTTGAGTTGTTTTTACATTTTAAAGAAGACATGTCTGACCACATCTCACACACACACACAATGACAATTAGGGGTGGGGTCTATTTGCTTTCCCCCTTGCCTATGCCATCTGTGGTTGTCATAGGCAACGTGATTTTAAGGGGTGCAGAATTTTATCTTCTTTTTTGTCTAGTTTGGCTTGGGGTCCATGGCAATGTAGAGGAAAGAAGGTTTCCTTGTATGGTCTCACTTTACAGAGAGGTTAGATTGTGTTTGGAGTGTATTGTTGAGAGGCTGTGATAGTGGCGTAATAGTGCGACTTGGGCGCGTTATATGCACCCAGACATGCTTCCCCTGCTGTCCCAGTTGCATTCCAGCAGTGTTGGCATCCTTTTCTGAGGTTCCAGGGTGGACTTGGTGACCTCCAAGTGGTCGAATTGAGATTTCCAAGTGGCGAGCATTTTTTTCCCATAGACTTTAATGGGATTCGATATCCGGTCGAATAGTCGAATTTCGCAGTCTATTCGAATCGAATTTCGAACTTTCGAATATTTCACTACTCGCTCATCTCTATTAATAAACACAGGTAGATTGCTGCCACACCTTGGGTATTGCTGCAGTAATCATGTATATATGAAGCTTCATTAAATTGACCCCCTCCCCCCCCCACAAAAAAAAAAAAGTAAATTGGAACCGTGTGGAAACTGAATATGCATAAACGGACAATTGAGACTTGATGCTCGATTCCACCTTAATACATACAGATTGCTGCCAAACCTTAGGTATTGCTTGAGTGATTACGTATATATATATGCAGCTTAATTAAATTGGGCCCCACAAAAAAAAAATAATTTCTGTGAAAATGCGGGAAAAAAAATGAAAGTATTTGCTTTCCTGTCTTCTCTCACCCTGGCTATCAGATGCCCTGCTTGTCCATATTCTACAAAACACAGACAATTCTTCTTTGGAATCCTAGCCTTTCTCCCATCACCGTCCCTGGCAATAAGTGTGAATGATTTCTGACTCTCTAAGATCTTTTTCCCTGCAGACCCAACCACCCTCATTCACAGCCCAGCACGGAATGACATTGTGCTCGTTCTGCTAGGGCACCTCCCTGCCTGCTGCAATACTGATTGGCTCATACAGGCGGTCTTTCAGCCTGGGAGACAATGAGGGCAAATCCTTCCACCCACTTTCTCTCAAGGTCATGTGAGAACCATTCAGTCCGAATGTTGTGTGTGAATACAGATGCTAAAATAATGCCACAACATTTGTTTCATTTTTAGGAATAATCGACATATGATTTCTATATTTTCAAAAATAATTTTTTTATTTGAATTTAAAATGATCAATTTGAATGCTCTAAAGGTTGAGAAACTCTTCACTTTTACGGCAAAACTCATATTTTTCCCCAGATTTTTCGTATATGAAACTTTCAGAAGCACAAAACACAATCAGAAGATATAATTTAGACTTTTTTCCTTCAAAGCTTGTATTAAAATAACTTCAACCATGACTTGAACATTATATTAAATATTTCAGTAAAGAAAAAACAAAGGCACATCAAGCAGATTGCCTAGCAATCCTGCCTGAAAGTACTACTTAGGAGCCTGAAATTTGGGTTGGAAGTTGTGTTGGAGTATTAATGAGTTCCAGCTGCTTTATGAAGTTTCAATAACTATGTGGATCTTAACAAAAAGTTGAAATAACTTTCCTTTTCCTAAAGGCATGTTAAACCTTCAAATCTTTTCAAACACATCACTTTATACGCTTTCCTTCTGTGAGTATGGAGGAAGATTTTCATTAAACCAGTAAAATGGAAAATATTTTTTGCCTTCCTCAGTAATGCAGCGTGAAAGAACAGTTTAACTGGTCATGTTTTCCAATTTGTACATTTTCCCTATAAAAACATGGCTTCAATACTTGTTGATCTTTATGTCATTTTCATAAGCCATTTTGTGCAATTACATGCTATGCTACATTAATGGATGTGCAGAAAAAAAACACACGCACTTGGACCTGCTGTATATGGAATGTATATATTCTTTTGTAAGTATTAGTTGCATTTATTTAAAATGCAAACTATATTCTCCTTAAACACATTAATTTCAATTTATATTAAAAGCAACATTCTTCAAGGCTATTCCCCAACAACTTTGCATTGGTGTTTTACAATATCACCCTACGTGCACTTTTGTTCCCCCTGCTTCCTCTGCAAGTCCATCTCTCCCCTTCTTGATTGACAGAGCCAGGCTCCTGCTTCACCCTGTCAATCAAGAAGGAGAGAGAGTGGATGCTGAGGAAGACAGAGGAGCAGGAGTGCACAGAGAGGCTTGGTCCTGTCCTTGGAGCACTTACTGTAGTTGCTCATTTGGATTAAAATAGATTGTGGAAGGTATCATTACATTCAGCTGTGCTAACCCTAAAAGTCATTGGGGGAATTTTTCACGAGGAGAATATTTGATGTCCGCTTTGCTTGAGTGTGCATTGACTGACTTTATGCCACATTTATCAAATATCACAGGTTGTTGTTAATTTTGTATTATCCTTTAAACCTAATACTTTTGTCTAGAAAAGCAACTCCAGTTTTTCTACTCCACCTTTCTACTGGAGTGAGATTGCAACTTTTTTTGCGACTTCAATGTCTCGATGGAAAATCTGGAGTGAAACTCATTAACATAGCTAACCACACAGACTTTTCCACCAAAATGACAAAACTTGAGTCACTTGAGTGAAAAGTTTTTGCTCAAGCGAGTGCAAAAAACCCCACAAAAGCCCTATTTTGCTACTTTTTGATGCCAGAATTTTGGAGTGAAGGAATAATGAATCAGGGTCATTGTATCAGGGAACCGATCTCCTTTAAAAAAATATAAGCTAAAAAAACTTACTAGATATTACAAGTCTCAGTATATATTCATCTACCTATCAATCATCTATATAAAGCCAGTGACCACCATCCGATGAATATCATAACAGTTAATTAGGGGTTATTATTCATTTCTTAACCTAACAGGTGGTTCATTAGTCTCTGAACAGGTATGTACCCACCGGAAGGAGTGACTCGCATTGCATATTTAAAACAATGGAGTAATTAAAAAAAAAAAATCTGTTGCTTATATTTTTTCTGTATGGTTGTGTATGCAGAATAGATATTTTACACAGAATATCATAAAATCAAATACTAACTCATGTAGATGTGATATAGTGTTGACATGTTCTTATATTATGAATTTTGTAGTTTAGAATTATAGGCGTAGTTTTAGGTCTATGGTTGTGTCATTAGCAGTAAACTTTCTTTAAATGATTCAATAAGTCTTAAACACTTTAGTATCCCGCATGTATTCTTCAGTTTAGACCATAGACTTCTCTGATGGTGTATGTAAAGTACATAATAAATCCAGATAGATGAGATCTGAGACAGATATGAGAATCCAACCTCTCCTTGTGGTTTACTTACAGTCTACAGGAAATGAAGGGAAGATCCTTGTGGCAGATATATTTCTAACAATACCTTAGGGCTTTCAAGTTTCTTCCACTAAATAGACTCTAAAGTTCTGGTCTTAGCTGATTTTCCCACACACCTTGCATGGTTTTATTTTCAGGATATGCATTTTGCATGAATATTATTTCAAGGTGTAAATATGTAGAATAATATGATTTGTTAGATTTCACAGTATGATTGCAAAAGGTGCTACATTGTTAAACCACAAACTATAAAAGGGATTGATCAGTTACATGAGAAATACTAGAGAAATAATTATCAGTCTAAGTATAAGGGAAAACTCCAGTCCCTTCTTCTAATTTACTGGAAAAAAAAAATAGGAAAAATATGATTACTGGGCATCGCACAGACCTTGTCACTTTATGAACTGAAGTGATGGGTTGCCCATTTTTACTAGAAGGGCACCTCAAAGATAATTTTATCAATGGCTGTTCTGCTCCTGGAGGTTTTCCTGGAGCAACAGTAAAGTGAAATCAATGAAATTCACAAAGGTGGCAAATACTGCATGGCAGAAAACATTATTTGTAGCTGCTCAAAGCTTTAGCAAATAAGTATTGAAATGGGGTTACATCATAATTAGCTCAGAATTTCCATAACTTCTCAAAGAGGTTGTCCAAGACTGTTTTATAAAGGGAAACTGACGGGAGTCTGATAAAATAATAAAAGCAAAGAGGTTGTCCGAGTTATGAAAAATAATATAATCAGAACTGTAAATCTGATGGTTAGCAATATATAACTAAGATAAGCAAGTTTTAGGCAAAAAAAAATCTATTTCCTCATTGCAATAACAACAATATCTGCCCCTCTCCCTACTCTGCAAAGGGAGTTAATAAAAGTGCTGCCCTGAGTCACATGTCTGACTGCTAAAAAATAACACTGCAGGATCTTCCCCCTACCCGTTCTTGTGCAATGCTCTGCAGAACTCCTCCAGTCTGTCAGCTCTGTGTCTGCAGGGTGAATAGGTAAGATCCTGTATATCTTTACTGCCTGCAGCTACTCAGCTAAGTCTGAAGCCGTGAGTCTGTGCTGCAGAAGGGATTAAGGTTTCCTGAAGAATCCAGGGAGAAGGCAGGCAGCATTGCAGGGGGGGGGGGTCATGACCAGCACAGTGACATCTCGTGTACAGACACTTATCTGCTCTCTCAGGCTTGTGCACCAAAAATCATCAGAGCAGGGAGAGAAGCTGACAACACAGGTCATGTGACCCTCAGTGAAATCTGAGAAAGGAGCCACTACAGATAAAGGAAGTGCATGGTAAAGCCTTTAACATTTGCCTAGTTAGAAACAAAGAACAAAAAAAAAATAACTTGGACAACCCCTTTAAACTCAATTTCTCAGGCCCCTCTGATCCAGCTCCACCTTCCTCTTCCCCAGACTGCAGTCAGTGGTGTATTGTAATGTATTGCACTGCAGGCTCACTGGTCAGTGTTCATGATTTAACAATAAGAGACTGGGCACACATGGTATCCATGGGAGAGTTGTAAAGTGAAAACCACTGCTGAACAAAAAGAACACATCTCACATTTGCCAAAAAAAAATTCTTGATAATCTCAAAGCCTTTTGGGAAAATATTCTGTGGACTGATGAGACAAAAGTAGATCTTATTGGAAGGTGTTCGTTCTGTTATATCTGGCATAAAACTAACACAGCATTTCACAAAAAGAACATCATACTGACAGTACAACATGGTGATCGGGGCCACTTTGCTGTAATTAATTCTGCTCTCTGCTAGAAAATTCTGAAGCCATCAGTTAATGTCCTTAATCTCAAGCGTACTTGGGTTCTGTTGCAGGACAATGATTTGAAATGCACCAAGTCCAACTCTGAATGGCTGAAAGAAAACAAAATGAAGGTTTTGCAGTGACCTACTCAAAGTCCGGCCTTATATCTGATTGAGATGCTGTAGCATGACTTTAAAGAGGCTGTTTATGGTCGAAAACCCTCCATTGTGGCTGAATTAAAAGAATTCTGCTCAGAAGAGTGGGCCAAAATTCCTCCATAAAGATATAAAAAACTCATTTCCAGTTATCACAAATGCTTGATTGGAATATTTGCTGCCAAGGGTGGCACAGCCAGTTATTAAGTTTAGGGGGTAATCAAATAGGGCCAGGTCGGTCTGGATAGCTTTTTTCCCTTAATAAATGAAAAACTGCTTTTTGTATTTATAATTAATGTTTTTTGCTCTGCAGTACTTGCAACCTTTGTGAATTTTAATGATTTCACTTTAGTGTTGCTTCAGGAAAACTTCTAGCAGCAGCACAGCCTCTGATTAAAATATCTTTGAGGTACCCTTCTAATAAAAATGGGCAACCCATCACTTCAGTCCATTTTTACATTTTAAAAACTATTGATCTGGATTTACTTTTTTGTTTGGACCCCCTAAGAACAAAGTTGAATCATGATTGTTTGCTTATTTGTGCAACTCACTCCAATACTTCTGTATTTCAGTGCATTGTGGTTTACCATTATCCTATTATACCCTGTTATAGGAGTGACAACTGCTCACATTGTCTGTGTGTGTGTGTGTGTGAGAGAGAGAGTGATCGGGGAACAGATGAACACTATTATAGCAAAATGGGGTTGAAAAGCCATTGAAGGCAAGTGTCAGCTGGATAACACACCAGCTCATTCCATACACGGAGCAGGCCCAGTCCTGTTAGCAAAAAAAACTAACCAGAAAAGGTGTCAGAAAATTGTTAGATAATATAGCTTAGTGAAGAGAGACAATGTAGTTCTGCTTTCAGTGTCACAGTAGTGAAGTGCCATACTGACGTCACCATTGTGGCCAGGGATTAGCTGCCATGGATGCCTTTATGTGCATGATTTATACTCATACTATACTGTTACATCACAGAACTCAGGTAGTTAATAGAGATGAGCGAGTAGTGTTCGATCGAGCCGGTATTCGATCGAATACTACGCTATTCGGCATACTCGATTTCGATCGAGTATAACGGCGATGGCGCACTTAGAATTCGTTTCCCCTCCCACCTTCCCTGGCGCTCTTTTACCACCAATCACCATGCAGGGGGGGTATGACAGGCCCGTGGAGCACGCTGGCAGCGCGAAAACGGCGTCTACATGGATTGGCTGGAAAAACCACGTGACCTCGAATATTAATAACTCAGGTCTTCCTGCTCGTTCGCATATGCTGCGTGAACTTAGTCAGGGACAGAGGCTGGAGAAGGGAGAGATAGGTTTTAGCTGTTGGACAGGCAGGAGCGTGATTAAAAGCCCTTATCAGGGCTACTATAGTGCAGTACAGTGATAGCTTTACTAGTATATACACTCTGCAGAGAACGGCTGCTGTATTCAGGGATAGCTGCTGGAGTAGGGACAGAGAGAGGCATTAGTGGTGTATTAGGTGCTCTGCTACATACCAAACTATATTTGGCACTAATGTTCTGAGTTCTTTTTGGCTGCAAAACCCTGTTATATACCTAGTGTGTATATGCACCATCTGATCTTCTGGCAGTATACGGCTGTGTACATTTTTTTTTTTTTTAAATACAGTTTCTTTGGCTCTAGTGTTCTGGGTTCTGTGTGCCTGCAATACCCTTTTGTATACCAGGTGTAAATACCCACCGTCTGACCTGTTAGTACACGGCTGTGTACTCAGACATATTTAAAAAAAAGTCCTGTTATTTGGCACCTGTATTGTGCGTTCTGCGTGCCTGCAAAACTCTTTTATATACTTGCTGTTAATACCCACCGTCTGACCTGTTAGTACACGGCTGTGTAATCAGACATATTTTTAAAAAAAGCCTTTTATTTGGCACCTGTATTGTGCGTTCTGCGTGCCTGAAAAACTCTTTTATATACGTGCTGTTAATACCCACCGTCTGACCTGTTAGTACACGGCTGTGTAATCAGACATATTTAAAAAAAAGTCCTTTTATTTGGTACCTGTACTGTGCGTTCTGCGTGCCTGCAAAACTCTTTTATATACGTGGTGTTAATACACACCGTCTGACCTGGTAGTACACGGCTGTGTAATCAGACATATTTAAAAAAAAGTCCTTTTATTTGGCACCTGTACTGTGCGTTCTGCGTGCCTGCAAAACTCTTTTATATACGTGGTGTTAATACACACCGTCTGACCTGGTAGTATACGGCTGTGTACGCCAAATATTGTAACAAAAAAAAAAAAAATGCGGAGGGCTAGCGGAATCGGACGTGGACGAGGATGGGGGCGCGGAAATGCTGTTGGGGGTCTTGTTGAAGCCAGTGGGGATACAATGCGTGCTGGTGAGGGGCAGCCAGGATTCCGCTCATCCAGAATCCCTGCCTTTATGGGACAGTTAAGCAGGGGGCGGGTTACACCGCTGTTGAGGCCTGAGCAGTGTGAACAGGTGGTGCAATGGATAGCCGATAGCGCTTCCACACAGTTGTCCACCAGCCAGTCATCCACACAGTCTCACTCTGACCCTCCTTCCTCCACACCTGGCCAACAGAGTCATCCCACCCTTGACCCCTCCCAGGAGCTCTTTTCGGGTCCTTTTTCAGATGTGCCGGAAGAATCCCTGGAGCTACCAGAGGAATTTGTTTGTAGTGATGCCCAACCACTTGAGTATTCGCCATCTCCTGCTGATGTGGACCCTGAACCAGCATCTGTTATCATGAGCGATGATGATGATGAGACGCAGTTGCCATCAAGGGAGGCTGTTGGAATGTCCAGTGGGCAGGAGGAGGAGCAGAGTGAGGAAGTGGAAGAGGAGGTGGTGGATGATGAAATGACCGACCCCACTTGGCCAGGGGTGATGTCCAGCGGGGAAAGCAGTGGAGAGGTGGTGGTCTGCGCAGCACCGAAAAAGGCAGCAAGAGGTAGAGGGATGTCCACAGGCAGAGGGATGTCCACAGGCAGAGGGATGTCCACAGGCAGAGGACAGTCCAGACAGAGAAGTGAGGCCACAGCCAGCAGGGCCGAAGCTGTTCCCGGCAGCAGGCAGTCGCGCGAAGCTCCCCCATCGAGGCCTCGTACTTCTGTGGTGTGGAGATTTTTTAATGTTTGTGCGGATGACAAACTGAGCGCGATTTGCACACTCTGCCACTCAAAACTGAGTAGGGGCTCTGAGAAGAGCAATATGACCACCTCAGGCATGCGGCGTCACTTGGAAGTCAAGCACTGGGCTGAGTGGGAGAGAGCAAACGCAATACAACCTGCGCCAGGTCTTCCTGCCACTGCCTCTTCCACTTTGTTGTGTGCTGCCACTGCGGTCTAGACCTCCAGCCAGGACACCTCCACATCTGCCTCTGCCTCGACTACTTTGGGGCCTTCTCCTGCTGCCTCCCCTTCCCCCGCATCTTCGCCTGCACCTTCACACTCCTCGTCCCATCAACTGTCCATCTCGCAGGTGTTCGACCGCAGGCGGAAGTACGCCTCGAGTCACCCCCAAGCCCAAGCCTTAAACTGCCACATCTCCAAACTGCTGGCCCTGGAGATGTTGCCGTTTAGGCTTGTGGAGACGCAGGCCTTCCGCGACCTGATGGCGACTGCCGCACCTCGCTATTCCATCCCCAGCCGCCACTACTTTTCCCGGAGTGCCGTCCCCGCCCTGCACCAGCACGTGTCGCGTAACATCAGGCGGGCCCTGAGGTACGCAGTTAGCGCAAAGGTCCACTTGACCACCGACTCGTGGACAAGCGCTTGCGGCCAGGGACGATCATCTCTTTGACGGCACACTGGGTGAATGTTGTGGAAGCGGGGACGGGGTCGCAAAGAGAGACGGCCTACCTACCACTGCCGCCCAAGATTGCCAGCACGGGTTCTGATAAACCCCCCTCCTCCTCCTCCTCTGCCTTAACATCGCCCACAGCCGCTAGCTGGAAGCGTTGCAGCACTGGCGCGGGGAGACGTCAGCAGGCGGTGCTTAAGCTCATCAGCTTGGGCGACAGGAAGCACAGCGCCCCAGAGGTGAGGGATGCCATATTGCAGCAGACGGAGATGTGGCTGTCGCCGCTGCAGCTAGGACCAGGCATGGTCGTGTGCGATAACGGCCGTAACCTGGTGGCGGCTCTGGAGCTTGCCGAACTCAATCACGTACCATGCCTGGCCCACGTTTTTAATCTGGTAGTCCAAAAATTTCTAAAGACTTACCCCAACCTGGCAGAGCTACTGGTGAAAGTGCGGCGCTTGTGCGCTCACTTTCGGAAGTCAACTGTAGCTGCTGCTAGCTTAAAAAAACTCCAGCAACGCCTCCATTTGCCTCAACATCGGCTGTTGTGCGACCTGCTGACTCGCTGGAATTCCACCTATTCCATGTTGGCCAGGGTGTGTGAGCAGCAGAGAGCATTGATGGAGTACCAGATTATGAATCCATGCGTGCCTCCAACTCAGCTCCCTCAGTTTGCCAACCACCAGTGGCCATGGATGGCAGACATATGCGATGTACTGCGTATCTTTGAGGAGTCCACCAAGAAGGTCAGCAGCGAGGACGCTATAGTGAGCGTAACCATCCCACTCCTATGCGTCCTTAAAGAATCGCTCATCGCAATAAGGGAGAACGCATTGCACGCAGAGGAGACGGGGGTAGGAGGAGACGCAACGGAGCTACACAGTCAGACCACACTTTTGTCTGCTTCTCGGTGGCAGTTGCAGGAGGAGGAGGAGGATGAGGAGGACGACGTGGAGGTGGCTGTGGAAGAGGAGGAGGATGCTGGCGGCGAGGGTAGCAGTCAGGCTGTGTGCGTCCCATTGGTTCAGCGCGGATGGGGCGGAGAGGAGGCGGAAGAGGAAGAGGAGGAAATGGCAAGTGATCCTTCTGGTGGGGCAGTGACGTCATGCCTATTCAGAGTCTGGCACACATGGCTGACTTCATGCTGGGCTGCTTTTCCCGGGACACACGTGTTGTCCGGATAGTGGAGAACAAACTGTACTGGGTCTTCGCACTCCTGGACCCCCGGTATAAAGATAACGTCTCCTCTTTTATTCCGGTAGAGGAGAGGACGAATCGATTGCTGGAATACCAGAGGGAACTCCTGCAGAACATGATGGAGATTTTCCCACCCACCATCGCTGGCGGCAGAGAGGAGAGGGTCTCCCAGAGTCCCACAACATCGATCAGGCCCACAACCACCAGGGGAACACTCTCCAAGGTGTGGGACACGTTCATGGCACCCCCTCGTGCAACTTCCATCACTGCGGGGCCCACTATCAGCAGGAGGGACAAGTATCGGCGGATGTTGCGGGAGTACCTGGCAGACCGTACCCCTGTCCTCCCCGATCCCTCGGCGCCCTACACTTACTGGGTCTCCAAGTTGGACACGTGGCTGGAACTGTCTCTGTACGCCTTGGAGGTGCTTGCCTGCCCTGCCGCCAGCGTGCTATCAGAAAGGGTGTTCAGCGCAGCCGGGGGCATTATAACCGATAAGCGCAGCCGCCTGTCAACCGACAGTGCGGACAGGCTGACGCTAATCAAAATGAACAGCAAGTGGATTGACCCGGACTTTGCTTCTCCAACAGTGGAAAGCAGCCAAAAGTGAAGTGCCATCTGTATGAAGTGCCATTTCCTCCTCCACCTCCTCCTCCTCCTTAACCGCCGTAGAATTGCTCCGTAAAAAAAAAAAATATTTATGGCTCACCTCTTGGGCCTACAAGCAATTTTTATCATGGTTCACCTCTTGGGCCTACAAGCAATTTTTATCATGGCTCACCTCTTGGGCCTACAAGCAATTTTTATCATGGCTCACCTCTTAGGCCTACAAGCAATTTTTATCATGGCTCACCTCTTGGGCCTTAATACAATTTTTAAGAGGTCTCACCTCTTGGGCCTCCATATAATTTTTTCGAGGGCTCACCTCAAGCTAACTTTGCGCACTCATTAAAATATTTTCACAACAAGGACCTAAGAGCCCTCGATGGGAGAGCTTTGTGTGGGGGCCTGTTATAGGGAAGAGATGCGGCCCTGCGGGCTCTAGCCTGCCTTCTCCATGAGCCTCTGGCCAGCCCACGGCCTCTTCCTGCCTTTTGCGGTCCTACGCATCCCTCAACATCCCCACTGCTTTACCTGCTAGACATGACACTGGGCCAGGTTGGGTCACTGACTTCGTCATACTCAACCACCTCCTCTTACACTGCCTCACTTTGCTCCAACATCCTCCCTTGCTGGCAACTGTGTCTCATCATCGTCCCTAATCATTTTACACTTTAGTGCCCGTTCCACACCACCATCAGCTAGAGATGGAGCTTGCTCCAGTGTTTGGGCATCAGAACAAACAAAATCCTCAGATAGCTCCTGCGATTCTTGCATGGGTGGGAACACTGGGTTGATAACATTGGGCAGGGTGGGAGGCAGGAGGGTCAGAGTGAGGTCCCTGCAGTTTCTGCAGGCTATCGACGAGACTGGACTTTGTGGACTTGACTGGGTGGTGGACAGATTTAACAAATCTAGAAGGAGAAGGAGGGGTTTGCCGAGCTGTCTGTAAGGGTTGCGGAAATCCAGACAGAACCAAGGCCCAAAACTTGGGGGGGGTAGCAGGTTTGCCCGTCCCCGCCTCCACAACATTCACCCAGTGTGCTGTCAGGGAGATGTAGCATCCCCGGCCTCAAACCAAAGTGTTGGTGGTCAAATGGCCTTTTGCAGTAACCGTGTTACTTGGGCGTGGATGATGTTTTGGGACATGTGCCTGGGCAAGGCAGGGATGGCACAGAGGGAAAAATAGTGATGGCTTGATTGCTTTCCCCCTTGCCTATGCCATCTGTGGTTGTCATAGGCAACGTGATTTTAAGGGGTGCAGAATTTTATCTTCTTTTTTGTCTAGTTTGGCTTGGGGTCCATGGCAATGTAGAGGAAAGAAGGTTTCCTTGTATGGTCTCACTTTACAAAGAGGTTATATTGTCTTTGGAGTGTATTGTTGAGAGGCTGTGATAGTGGCGTAATAGTGCGACTTGGGCGCGTTATATGCACCCAGACATGCTTCCCCTGCTGTCCCAGTTGCATTCCAGCAGTGTTGGCATCCTTTTCTGAGGTTTCAGGGTGGACTTGGTGACCTCCAAGTGGTCGAATTGAGATTTCTCAGTGGCGAGCATTTTTTTCCCATAGACTTTAATGGGATTCGATATTCGGTCGAATAGTCGAATATCGCGGTCTATTCGAATCGAATTTCGAACTTTCGAATATTTCACTACTCGCTCATCTCTAGTAGTTAACACTCTTTGCTATACTAGTATGTCACAGAGATATTGCTGCCCTGAACCATTGCTTGTGTATACCTGCTATATTATACAGCTGGCACCTTGCTCTCACTGTCAGGATCTCAAATCAGTTTAACCAGTCAGATGCCACAATCGTAACGTGGTGAGTACACAGCAATATTTTTTTCTTAAACAACTTTTTGATTTTAAACATGGTTGATCATAGCAAAAAAACATATAACCTTGGTATCTATATAAACCCCCAAATACATAAATTTGGTATCTACATAATCCACAGAATACATGACCCACAGAATACATACATTTAGTATCTATATAATCCACAGAATACATAACTCACACAATACAGTTAAAATATTATTTTTGTTGCCCAATGAATACTTTTTTCTCTAATTAGACCCTACATTAGCCATTTTTTTTAAACAAGTTATACAATACAGTAGATGTAACTTAAAATGGTGGCACTAAAAATACAACTTGTCCTGCATAAAGAAAACCTTCATATGGCTATATCTGAAAAATAAAAAGTTGTGGCTTTTGAAATGAGGAGATGAAAAAACAAATCACTGGATCCTTAAGTACCAAGCTAGACTGTATCCTTAAAGGGTTAAAAATGTAGAGTTACTGTCTAGGAATTATATAAAAATGTCTACTGTTCATTATTATAAAAGTCAGAATTGTTTAAAAGGGTTAAGATGGATCATTTCTACCTGTCTTCGAATAACTATATAAAATATTACTTAACTAAATAATACATTTCCGCACTATCAATCTATGGTAACAAAGTACTGATGGTAACATTATATCAGAAGAGTGGAGGGCTTGCAAAGATTTGCTGTCCTTATTTCAGATCTTACTCTTTCCATATGGCAACATGATCCCCTTGCTATTAGCTTCCACCTTGTTGGCTTATGCTTCCAAAATGCATCAAGAGTCAGCCTTAGTGAAAACCTGATATTAAAAACTAACAGGCTTATGCCAGGGAAAACATGGTCCCCTTCTTTTTCATAAGCGCAGCCATGCTTTTCTAATAAAACTCATTAAACTATGGTTATGAACGGATGAAGCAGGGTAAAAAAACACACAATCAAACATGTCCCTTTGAACTTTGAGGCTTTCTTTTTTTTTTTTTTTTTTTTTTGTATCTGCAAAGCAAACCACTGAGTTGATAATGTGGTTACTATTCCTTTAAAAGCAAACCAGCATATTAGATATTTAGAAAGAACTTCAGAATAGAATGATAAACTGAACACTTTACTTGACACCAAAGCTGGAAGTTTTCATTCTCCATATCAATAAACAGTAGTATTATATTATTTTTAATGAGCACAACTCATTCAATTCATTTCTGGAAAGAGAAAACAAATGTACATGAACACGTAGAGAATAAAAGCAATGTATGATCAGATTGTAAATATTTTAGAAATAGAAAACAGTCTACTCGTGCTTAATAATAATAATAATACAGGGTTTTCGAATAACAAAAGTAAGGACAAGTTGCTGGAAGATCAAAGATTGTTCAGAAGTTTAATACCATTCTAAGCTGTAATCTCCAGGGAGATAATAAGCCTTTGTAACTCAGGTTTTTTTATAATCTTTCTCAAGACGTTATTGATATTGTAAAGATATTGCTGTTGAACAGAGGTTACAACGTTCAAATCAGATAAACTCACAAAAAAACAAAATGTTTATACAAAAAGCCAAGTGGCAATTTTTCTGATAATCCTATGTCTAATATTAGCAAAATTGTGGGAACAAGTCATTTGTTAGCTTGTCTCCTTATATTAAACATAACTGGTCCAAATTACCACCAAATTATTGGGGAATGTATCTGTTTTAAGTGATTTTACGTATATTATTTGTAGTGGTATCGAATATACATATGTAGTAGTATCTGTAGTTAACAATGTATGATTTCTATAAAGGTGAGATAATTGAGTTGTTGCCAAGTAAAAAAAAGCATCTATTTTGACCTTAAAAACAATTGAATGTAAAACTTAAAAATGGTTTCTACCATGCTGACATATAATACAGCATGTACAGCTTGAACTTAAAGGGAATTTGTCATCAGAAAATGACCTATTGTTTAAATAATGTTTTTATGTTAAACATATTTTGAACTAATTTTCGGTGTTTAGTTTTTATTTTCCATGTCAATATCGATATTTAAACAAAGACACTAGAATCCTGCAGTTTTCACATTAGTCACTAAGCCTAATAACAGCTGCCACTTCTTGGTCTGTACAAATCACTTTACTGCAGTTATCTTCTTATCATTATAGGTAGGATTACAGTAACAGACTTCACCTGTATATAGATAATGCGGGATCCACAATTTATAATAGGTGACATCAAAGCTTATCTATTTCCTCCTGACCTCTACACAGGTCACAGAGCATGCCTAGAAAACTCTTTCATAGAAAGTGATGGCTATAATGTAAATGCTGTTAAGAATAGCTTATGGCAGCCCCATAATCACATTCAGAAAATAGAATAAAAAAAAAGCTGCATTCCCTTTATGTAACATTTATTTAACTGAAAACCATTATTTAAGATGTAACCATAAATGAATATATAATGAATATAACAAGGTAAAAAATTATTACTTTAGCGCTTCTTTACATGTTTTACATGGTAATTTTCAGATGCAACATTCACAGTGGAATGCAAGTGCAGCAAAGTCAATGAGATTTCAGTAATTGTCATCCACATGCTATATACATTTTCTTTGTGGAAATTGACCTCTGGTGTGAATTTTTCAATCCTCAGCATGTCAATTTCTGACATGAATTAGTCAGTTTTGTTTGTGGATTTTTCCCAGTGAAATCAATGGGGAACTAAAAATCTTCAGGAATCTCCAAACTCTCCACCTGCAGAAAGCCCGCAAATCCTGAAAAGTAATTACTTCCCTTAATTGTTAAAAAAAATCCCTTGTGTGATCCAATGTATCTATCTACAACCTGGCTTCCTGCTGTAAAGTCTCATCCCATGATGGCAGCAGGCAGTTACAGACTACAACAACCGCATTAAACTAAATGAGTCATGGCAGGAGACCAGAAAGATAGCCACAGAAGTACCAGAAAAGTTGAGCATAGAGTTCTTTTTCTACACTCTGCTTTTTCTGCAAGCAAATCAGCAGCAGGAGTTTTCTGCAGCTCAGCAAATCTATAACAGAAAAATCACTGAAAATAATGCACTAACCCAGTAGATGCAAATATAATATATAGACTAAGCCCTCAATCTGATGTGTTAAATCTGAGATTTTTAGCCAATATATTTTCATCAAAACACATTTGTGCCAGCCTACCAGTGACAAGGTGATCTCAGTCAGGCAGGACCTATTCTAAACCTATGTATGCGGTTGGGCATTTACATTCAGGAGAGCAGACCCTGCACATAAAATGTGCTGCTACTTATTTACTCTGTGTGTGGTAAAGCATCCAATGAGAGTAATCTCACAGGAAGCAGGCTGTAAGTGTATTACACTGGTAATACACTTACAGCCAATGCATTACAATACAGAAGTATTGTAATACATTGTAAAGGGGATCAGACCCCTAAAAGTGGAAAAAAAAGTGAAAAAAAATAAAGTTTTATAAACAAGAAAAGTTTAAACTAAAAAAAGCGCACTTTCCCCAAAATAAAGTAAAAAAAAAATGTAAAAAAAAAAAGGGAAAAAAAGTAGACATATTAGGTATCGGCGCGTCCGTATCGACCGGCTCTATAAATCACATCATCCACCCCGCCAGATGAACGCAGTAAAAAAAACCAACAAAAAAACAGTGCCAATACAGCCATTTTTTGGTCACCTTCCCTCACAAAAAGTGTAATAGCAGGCGATCAAAAAGGCGTATTTACCCCAAAATGGTACCAATCGAACCATCATCTCGTCCCACAGAAATTTAGACCCTACCTAAGACAATCGCCCCAAAAATTAAAAAAATATGGCTCTCAGAAAATAGCAACACAAAAAAAAAGATTTTATTCTATTCAAAAATGCATCTAATGTGTAAAACTTAACAAAAATAAAAATGTTAGACATATTGGGTATCGCCGCGTCCGTAACAATTTGCTCTATAAAAATATTACATGAGATGGCCCCCCAGTTGAATGCTGTAAAAAAATGCCATAACAGTGATTTTTTTTTTTTACCTTGCCTCACAAAAAGTGTAATACCACGCTATCAAAAAGGCGTATTTACCCCAAAATGGTACCAATCAAATGAGACCGTACCTGAGACAATCACCAGAAAAATAAAACAAATATGGCTCTCAGAAAATGGCAACACAAAAAAAAGATTTTATTATGTTCAAAAATAAATCAAATGTGTAAAATTTAACAAAAATAAAAATGGTAGACATATTGGGCATCGCCGTGTCTTTAACAACCTGCTCTATAAAAATATCACATGATTTGCCCCCTCAGGTGAATGCTGTAGTAACCAGGAGGATGACCGCTGCAGGAAGGATGGGAAAAGGAGAGCAGCAAAGGACAGACAGATGCTGATGGTAGGGGACTCTATTATTAGTCAAACAGACAGGGTCATCTGTCGCTGAGATCGTGAATGCCGAACAGTGTGTTGTCTCCCGGGTGCTCGGGTTCGGAATATCGTGAATCGGATTGACAGATTTCTGGGTGGGGCTGGGGAAGACCCGGCGGTCATAGTACACATTGGCACCAATGACAAAGTCAGGGGGAGATGGAAGGTCCTTAAAAATGATTTTAGGGAACTAGGAGAGAAGCTCAAGTCCTGGACCTCCAAGGTAGTATTTTCAGAAATACCGTACTACCAGTGCCACGAGCGTCACTAGAGAGACAACGGAAGCTTAGGAGTTAAATAAGTGGCTCAGAAACTGGTGTAGGAAGAAAGGGTTTGGGTTCATGCAGAACTGGGCTGACTTCTCTGTTGGCTACAGACTCAATAGTAGGGACGGGCTGCACCTTAATGGGGAGGGTGCAACTGCCCTGGGGGAAAAAATGGTTAGACGGCTGGAGGAGATTTTAAACTAGGATCTGGGGGGAGGGTGGGGGGTTGTACTAATAAGGGGGTAGAGAGTGTAGATAGAGAGTGGGACGTAGGAGGGGACAGTGGGGGGTTAGTGGGGGCAGGGGTTAGTGAGGAATGGAGGGAGAAGACTGGGCAAAACATCAACCAAAGTAACCCAAAAACCCTGGATATTCACTTCACAGGTAATAGTAATTTAAAAAGTGGGGTAAAAAATATACATAGACCTCTTAATTGTATGTACACTAATGCCAGAATCCTAACTAATAAAATTGGTGAAGTGGAATTAGTGATGTGTGAGGAGGACTATGACATGGCTGGGTGATAGCTGGGTGATAGCTATGACTGGGCAGTTAATGTACAGGGTTACAATCTTTTACAATCTTTTTAGAAAGGATCGTCAAAACCGGAGAGGGGGAGAGATCTGCCTTTATGTAAAGTCCTGTCTAAAGTCCACACTCCGGGAAGATATAAGTGAGGGACATGAATATGTGAAGTCACTGTGGGTAGAAATAAATGGAGCCAAAAACAATAATAAAATACTAATATGACTTTATTATAAACCACCTAATATATCAGAGTCCACAGAAAATGTACTTCTAAACTAAATAGACGAGGCGACAAATCATAATGAGGTCGTTATTATGGGGGACTTCAACTACCCCGATATAGACTAGGAAACCGAAACCTGTATATCTCATAAAGGAAACAGGTTCTTGGAAATAACCAAAGACCAATTACCTTTCCCAACTGGTTCGAGACCCGACTAGAGGGACAGCTATACTGGACTTAAACAATAGACCTGACAGAACAACAGATGTGTAGGTTGGGGGACACCTGGGAAATAGTGACCTCAATATAATAACCTTCAAATTGTCATTCAAAAGAGTGTTTGTTTAGGGAGGAACAAAAATACCAAACTTCAAAAAAAGCAAACTTTAGCCAACTAAGAGAGGCCATAGGCCTAACTAACTGGGACAAAATCCTCAAAAATAAAAATACAGCCACAAAATGGGATATTTTTAAAAGCATTCTAATATCTAATTGTGAGAGGTACATACCTTATGGGAATAAAAGGTTAAGGGACAAGAAGAAACCAATGTGGATAAACAGAGCTGTAAAGAAAGCAATAAATGACAAAAAGAAAGCATTTAAATCACTAAAACAGGAGGGTGGCAAGGAAGCACTGAAAAACTATAAGGAAAAAAACAGAATATGTAAAAGACAAATAAAAGCAGCAAAACTAGAGACTGAGAGATTAATTGCCAAAGTGAGTAAAACTAACCCTAAAATGTTCTTCAATTACATAAATACTAAAAAGTATAAATCTGAAGGTGTCGGCCCCTTACAGAGTAATGAGGGGGGAGTTGCAGAAAGTGATGAGGAGAAAGCAAAGCTACTAAATATTTTTTTTCTCCACTGTATTCACCGAGGAAAATAAACTGTCAGATGAAATGTATAAAAGTAAATTCCCCATTAAAATTGCCCTGTCTCACACAGGAAGTATAGCGACGTCTTAAAAAGATTAAAATAGACAAATCGCCAGGACCGGAGGGCATACACCCCCATATCCTTAAGGAGAGAATTAAGTAATATCATAACCAGAACCTTATTTCTGATATTTAAGGACTCTATACTGACAGGGGGAAGCAAAGCAAATGTGGTGCCAATATTCAAAAAGGGTCCAAAAACAGAGCCCGGAAACTATAGGCTGGTAAGTTTAACATCTCTCGTGGGTTAACTGTTTGAAGGTTTTCTAAGAGATGCTTTCTTGGAGTACCTCAATGAAAATAAGCAAATAATGTCATATCAGCATGGCTTCATGAGGGATTGGTCATGTCAAACTAATTTAATAAGTTTATATGAGGAGGTAAGTTCTAGACTTGACAGCGGCAAATCAATGGATGTCGTATATCTGGACTTCTCCAAAGCATTTGACACTGTACCGCATAAAAGGTTGGTCACTGTCACTAGTGGGGTACCACAGGGGTCAGTATTGGGTGCTATTCTCTTCAATATATTTATTAATGATCTTGTAGAAGGCTTGCACAGTAAAATATCAATTTTTGCAGATGACACTAAACTGTGTAAAGTAATTAACACAGAAGAGGACAGTACACTGCTACAGATGGATCTGGATAGACTGGAGGCTTGGGCAGAGAAGTGGCAGATGAGGTTTAACACTGACAAATGTAAGGTTATGCACATGGGAAGGAATAATGCAAGTCACCAGTACATACTAAATGGTAAAACACTGGGTAACACTGACATGGAAAAGGAGCTAGGAATTTTAGTGAACAACAAACTAAGCTGTAGAAACCAGTGTCAGACAGCTGCTGCCAAGGCCAATAAGATAATGGGTTGCATCAAAAGAGGCATAGATGCCCATGATGAATACATAGTCCTGCCACTTTACAATTCACTAGTCAGACCACACATGGAGTACTGTGTACAGTTCTGGGCTCCTGTGAACAAGGCAGACATAGCAGAGCTGGAAAGGGTTCAGAGGAGGGCAACTAAAGTAATAACTGAAATGGGTGGACTACAGTACCAAGAAAGATTATCAAAATTAGGGTTATTCACTTTAGAAAAAGACGACTGAGGGGAGATTGAATAACTGTATAAATATATCAGTGGTCAGTACAGAGATCTCTCCCATGATCTATTTATCCCCAGGACTGTGACTGTGACGAGGGGACATCCTCTGCGTCTGGATGATAGAAGAGGATTCTTTACTGTAAGAGCAGTGAGACTATGGAACTCTCTGCCTGAGGAGGTGGTGATGGTAAGTTCACTTAAAGATCAAGAGGGGCCTGGATGTATTTCTGGAGTGTAATAATATTACAGGTTATAGTTACTAGAGATGGGTTGGTGATCCAGAGAATAATTCTGATTGCCTGATTGGAGTCGGGAAGGAATTTTGTTCCCTAAAGTGGGGAAAATTGGCTTCTACCTCACAGGGGTTTTTTGCCTTCCTCTGGATCAACTTGTAGGAAAACAGGCCGAACTGGATGGACAGATGTCTTTTTTCAGCCTTATAAACTATGTTACTATGTTACATAGACTTCAAGGGTAGGTTCACATCTTTGTTTAACTGATCTGGAAGGCTGTTCCTACAGCCTAGCCGGATACTGCTGTTCAACGTTGGACCCTATTGAGTATAATGGTATCAGGCCGATTTCTGGCAAAATGGCAGCTTTTGGCCAGACAAAAGAAGTTCAGTACAAGTTTTTGTGTGGCCAAAAAATCAGCACTTACACTAGAAAGCTGTTGGTTTCCTGCCAGATCCCATTATAATGAATGGGTCTGGTGATGAACAGCAGGGGTAAATTCCATGGCGCTGTACATATGATAAGGGATATACATACATAATACAGACAATTGCACCAAGCATGAACAAGACGAGTTATGACTGGTACAGAAGGAGGGTTCACAATCTGCGAGATCAGTTAAACCGAGGTGTGAACCTACCCTAATTGTAGCAGCAGAGCACTGCTGTATTCAAACTCTTCCTAACTTTGGTCTTGCGACTGAAGGGAATCTTCAAAAACCAGGGGGGGGGGGGGGCTGGACCACCACCAATCTAAAGTTAATCACCTATCTACTGCAGTGTTTTAGGCTTGAATACCCCAGATGGACTCCTTTATACATTGTTGGTATCTATTAGGATATATTGTAAATATGGATGTAAAATGGATCTGTCAAAGCTGTTATAGCTTTGACCAAGTGGAAATCCATAATGGTAGAATGAAGAAAGTCTTATATCAGTACAGTATGTGCGCTAAATTTTACATATAATCAACTTTTTACAATATCAATATGATATATCAGAAAATAATCTATACATGTTGTTCAGGTTCATTGAAAAAGAATATGTAACCATGAAATGCAGTGCAATCTGCAGGAAGAAGGTTACAGAGTGGAGGCAGCACTAAAAAGATTAATGTATAGTTGTGAGAAAGAAAATCAATAAAACTTGTAATTTTAAATGTCTTTATGAACTCAAGACAGCCCACTCAGGTATTATCAGTGATTTATAGCATTCTTTATGTAATTTTGTCAGTCACTCATAAGACGGACCCTGTGTACAACAGAACTCAGAAAAAGCAGAGACTTAAATGTATAAATTACAGGTTATACTGAATCTTTTCCCACAAAGCTATACATCAATCAGTTTAGCTCTTCCTGCTCTATAACATGCTGCCTGCAGATTGTGCTGTATTTTGTGGTGACATGTTCTCTTTATGTATGTGTAATTTTACTTTTGCTTGAAGCCTGACAGCCAGAACTCAGCACTGACTACAATTTCTGTGGTCAGATGCTGAATTTGAAATAATTCATGTGGGAATTCTCATCAAAGGTATTCTTGCTCTTCAAACAAAATAATACCTAATTAAAAACCTAAAGACACTTTACATAAAAAAATAACGTGACAGTAACCTATAATATTTCCATTTTTAAAATTACTATATATTTTTTAAATTGCTTAATGCATGCATGGTAACCTCTATGGCTAAGCTGAAAATAAAATATAAACAATACTGTAGTAATTTACATATCAATAAACGCTTCCCTTCCTTTTCAAATAACACTGGTATTTCGCAAATGAGCAACATGAACTGTGACATGTAAACACCTGTAAATAATCCCCATTTGCCCTTTTTTTCATACATGTAAATTAATATGTCAAAAACTTTAATGGCTGAGTTTACAGAAACGAGTGAAGTATTTATGTATACCAGATGGAATGACAATTCATTACAACATTTTTTGGCTTACTCTTTAGAGGCTAAAATCTTAAATAAATTTTCAGTGTCTGACATTCTGATTATAAAGCATGCATGTAGCGTATAAATTGCAACCTTCAACATGGAAAAACCCCGTAATTTACAACATAGGTACAATCACTACGTAGAAATGAGTTTAAGAGATGTTGGCTCATAATTTTTAAGATTTGCTGTACATTCATGATGGTCAGTTTGTCATCATTTTGCATTTATTTATACAGTCTATCTTAATACCTGATGACAGAACATAGGTTAGACAGAGTTCAACATGCTAATTTAACAACTGGAGCCAAATCAAATGACCTTGGAACCTCCTGTCATGCAAATGATTGGAACCCAACGGGTCTCCACTTACCACTTGTGAATGAAATCAGTTTATATTCTTCTGTTATAAACTTAATAAACGCTCAAAATTCTCAGATGGTAAACACATGATTGCTCATAAATATTTACTCATTCTATCAAACGTTTTACAAAATCTAAATAGGAAGTTTACAATGGAGGCGATTTTTACCTTACTTCATTCTAGCTATAACAGGTCAGCCAAGAAACTAAATGTGTAGCAGCTACCTACAACAGTAACAGGGCTCGGTCAATGCCTGTGAAGGCCTCTAGGAAAGGGCCCATGCACACGAACATATGCCTTCTGTGACATGCAGTCCGTGAGCGGGCATATGTCTGGAGCAGCATCGATCGTGTGCACGGGAGCCTACAGCATCATAGGTTTCTATATGATCATATGAGTGTGGGACAGTAGTCCTGCGGGCAGCCAACGTGCACAGCATCGTAGTAAAGTATGAAGCTGTGCTCTCCGGTGCACATGATCAATGTTGCTTCAGGACATATGGCCCGCTCAAGGACTGCATGTCTCGGAAGGTATACATTTGTTTGCATGGGCCTTAAGGGTGGATGTACTAAATATGTTATGTAACACATGCAACTGCACAACTGACAAGTAAGCAAAGGAGCCCAGGGAAAATAAAAAAGAGCTGAAACTGGATATAAGATTGCACTTAATGGAAAGAGTTAATATATTAGCTCACAATTTATATAGTGTAAAACACATACATCTGTAACATGACATGTGCTCCAGTCTTATTGGTGCAAACTGAGCCATAATTCTGGCACATTTGCTTTGTAAATCTACACTTATTTTTTTATTTATTTTTTGACATGCACTAACATTGGGTTGATCCTGTAGCCCTTGTGACTATAATTTAACCTGCTCTGTGCTTAGGTTTCAGTGTAATGTGGTGTTCATCTTGCTGACAGAGAATGTCCTATTGCTTATTAAATCATTTAGGCACAAATAATTCTAGTTCTAGGATTAATGCTGCAACGCGCCATTCTTTCAGAAAGCTGTAAACACAGCAAAACACGAAGGAACAAGAACTTCCCGATTGAAAAGCCAGGGAGTAAAATATTAACTGATGGGCTAACAAAACACAACTTGGACTTCACTTTAACTTTGAACAAGTGGTTGTCTATCATTCTGTCCCTGTTGACTAGCAGAATTATAGCTGGAGTGGTTCTTTACACATTTTAGATGGGTTTGGCTTATAATGAAAATAAATTCCAAAAATTGTATATCATATGGCTCATATTTTTCCAACCTTTACATTGCAGAGGCTTTGCCCCTCTGTCATTCCCTATTACTGCATGCCTTTTTTTCTACAACTCAGTGGGCAACCAAGCTCCCCCCTGGGGAAACGTGTGAAAAGCAAACTGTTATAAACTGACATATATATCAATATTGTCTAAAAACTATTGGGCTTGTTCCCAAAAACAGACATTCAGCACTTGGCTTTCTTAAACCGTTCTAGAAAAATGAAAGCTATATCGGCATATATTTCTATGGGCAATGAGGCCAATTTTTGTCCTAGGTAGTTTTGATAAATAGTTCCAAATGTATTAATATTAGTGTTTGGTCAGCTGAAAAGATAGAGCAAGATAGTTATGGCTGGGCAGAATGAGGAGTCATAGCGAAAGCCGAAAATAGAGTGTAAATGTCATTTTTTGTTTGTACAATATAGTCAAATATTTTGCCTTATCTTTTTAGCTGACTGGACAATCCCTTTGAAAAGTCTATCCCATGATTCAATTTACAATTAGGATTTGAAAAGTTAACCATTGACATTAGAGAGAGAATCTATTTGCACAATCTTAGATTTGTTACGAATCTCTGATTCTTTAGGCACCAAATTGAACCAGGATCTTTTCTGGTTCGATTCGGACGAATCTTGTAAAATGGCGCCCAGCGCCATTTTACTGAGGTATTGACAGTGTGCCAAAGCACCAGGGAGGAAGAAGATGCCCTGTCAAATGGCACGACAGGAAATGGGGGAGGACTTTCCCTGATTGTCTCAGAGGCTCACAGGCAGCCTCTATGAGCCAATCAGTGTGGATGCCTATAAACAGCTACAGGATCCTCATTGTGTGCTTAGTCTTTGACCAGAGATGTCCATCTCTGCAGGAGGGCAATTAACAATCATTTAGGGAGCCATTATTTAGTGCTAGGGGATAGATTAAGGCTAGTAGTAGAAAGGAGAAGAATTGGGTAGTGAGTATTTTAGCAGGGAGGGAAAGTTCAGAGAAAGTTTAGGGATAACTTAGGGACAAGAGTTGCCTAGCTGGGATATGAAGAGCTGGGGCTGACTGGCCCTTGCAGTGCACCCTATAGTAGCCACAGTTTATATAAGTGAGCACACATAAGCAATCAATACTGTTCCGTCACCACCAGGCAGGAGGAAATTGCAGTCAGCTGCATTTGTGACCAAGCAATAACCGTAGTTTGCGGTGGCAACGAAAAAAGATACAGATACACCGACCTGACGCTGTATCAGACCGTTTTCCTTTTTTTCTTTTTTTTTTTTTCATTACCAAAGTTTGACCGTTATTTGGGGGGTGAGTGCAGCACCAGTCCGAATAAGTAAGCGTACATAAGCAATCAATAGTATTCTGTCACCAACAGGCAGGAGGAAATTGCAGCCAAGTAACAGCAGTTTGCAGCGGCAACAATAAAAGTAGATAGTTACACATGAGGCTATATCAGACTGTTTTCTTTTTCTTTTCTTTTTGATTACCATAGTTTGACCGTTATTTGGGGGGTTGGTGCAGTGTGTCAGTTAATTATCACCAAATGAGTGCAGTAAATGCCACAGACGTGCCTGTAGTAAATAATCTATACATTTCAAGTGTTGGGAGTTGACGTCTGGTTGAACAATTTTCTCTTGTAATTTTTTTTTTTTATTCTTTGCATTTGAATGCCCATATAAATCAGATTATACAAAAATATGTCACAGGTGACAAGTTCCAACTTCATTCACCAATTAAATCCTCAAAAGCATTGTCTTCTTGAGTGTATTCTGTCAAAAGGGATTATTAAACTTTTTTAAAACTCTTTGTATTTTAGTTAAAAGGGATTAGAACATTTTTTTTAAACACTTTGTATTTTAGTTGTACAGAATCCACAGTTTATTTGACTGTTTATGTACAGTAGGCCGCCCACCACAACAACTTGAAAATGTTTAGAAAGCGTAAGGGTCCCACTTCCAAACATAAGACCCAGACCTTGTTCTGCAGAAGTAGGAATGTGGCTAATACCAGTGGCACAGGTCATGTAGGCAGTACTAGTGTTAGTAGCAGACCACAGTTCCCCTGGGCTGCCGAAAGGCGCAACATTATCCTACAGGAGAAAGTGGATGAGATTGTGGACTGAATGGCTCACTCCTCTCAATCACAGGATGCCGCGCTTTCAGAGTCAGACACCGTACCTTGAAGCCCGGGGTCAGAGCGGTCCTCCTGCTCATCCTCCTTTAAGCCCAGCAAAGTCTGTCATTTGGGTCCTCTGTGTCTACACTGCCCCCTCCTGGTGGTGTGACTTCATCTTTTTTACCTTAGAGGCTGCAGATAGTCTTGAGAGTCTCCCTGATGACCTTTTAGAGAGCAGTCAGCTTTAGGATTGCCTGGAAGTGGAGGTTCGTGAGGAGGTGATGGACCCCATGTGCAGTGGTAGTATTATTAGTGGCACCCGTAGTCAGGGTGGTGGAGGTAGTGGCAGTGGTGGCATATTCAGCGTGGGAAATCTACAGGTGGGCCAAGGAGCTCAACATAAGCTATCGCAGTCTGATAAAAATGGCGGGGAGGTTGAGGAGGCCGATAATGATGATTATGTGTTAGACAGAACCTGTGAGCCGGATTGGGGTGGTGAGGAGGATAAGGATGGTGGTAGTGGCAGCAACAAATGGCAGAGGTAAAGTAGGAGTCCACAGAGAAGCACAGCACCCGCTCGTTCAGCAGTGCGCGCCGGCACGGGAAGGAAAACTTTTCCAATGCAATGTGAACAAAATCCCAGCTGGCGCTCTTTGTTTGCTGCAATTATTACACTTTTATTGTCATAAATGGACGCGTTTCGGCCCGTCCAGCCTTCCTCAGCATAATACATCTCATGTATCACCATTCTTTATATAGGGGTAAATACATGCACAGTGACGTCAGACGCCCAACCTGGGCGGTGAGTCTAAAATGTCAATCATCAATGACATAGCAAATAGAAACAAAGTAAGTAAAGACAAAAACTGTACTTTTTTGAAATGTACCACCTCTGTAACAAAATTTATCATCTTGAAGTGGCTGTCTGTAAGAAAATAAAAATAAGGTTATCAGATCTATCCTATTAGGTCATGTGCTCATACTCTTTATTTAATCCTTTTGGGTGCAATGTCCCCAAAGTGT
>ONZH01018042.1:0-26736 GCA_900303285.1 Rhinella marina
GTACCTCTATGCTGATGACACACAACTATACACTTCATCCCCCGACATCACCCCTGCTGTATTACAGAACACAAGTGACTGTCTCTCTGCCGTCTGTAATATCATGTCCTCTATCTGAAACTAAATCTTCAAAAACTGTTCTTGTGTTCTCTCCATCTACTAACCTACCAATCTCCCTCTCAATGTGCAACACCATCATCACTCCTAGGCAGCATGCCTGCTGTCTTGGTATGACGTTTGACACTGATCTTTCCTTCACCCCCTATATTCAGTCTCTCTCCCGCTCATGTCGCCTGCACCTCAAAAACATCTCTAGAATCCGCCCTTTCTCAGTATGGAAACAACAAAAACCCTCATTGTTTCCCTGACTCTCCCCTCTCCAATCTATTCTCAATGCAGCAGCCAGAGTCACCTATCTGTCCAACCGCTACTCTGATGCCTCTGCCCTGTGCAGTCATTGCACTGGTTGCCCATGCAGTATAGAATCCAATTTAACCTGCTCGTCCTCACCCACAAAGCTCTCCACAGTGTTGCACCCATGGGCGTAGCTATAGAGGTAGCAGTCGCTACTGGGCCCAGGACCCTAAAGGGGCCCAAAGACACTTGTGCCGCATAAGAAAACACACTATGCACTGATGGACGGGGGCCCAAGCTGAACTCTTGCACCAGGGCCCATGAGCCTTTAGCTACGCCCCTGGTTGCACCCCCTACATCTCTTCCCTTATCTCTGTCTACCACCCTACCCGTGCTCTCTGTTCACTGCTCTGCTCACCAAACTCTCCACCACACCCAAAAGCACTTCATATATTAGCTGGTGACTGGCTCATACAGCTCTATATCTGCTCCCTACTTTCCCAAGATGTCTGGACGCATTGTACAAAACAAGCATTTTACTATCTCCTCATAGATTGTAAGCTCTTGCAAACAGGGCCCTCATTCCACTTGTTGTAATTATTGACATGTCTGTTGCTATGTTATTTATGATTGTCTTTACATGAATCCCTGAACTGTAAAGCGCTGCGGAATATGTTGGTGCTATATAAATAAAGATTATTATTATTATTCTCTCACTTGATCAGGGGGCCAGGTACTGAACGCTGTCGTCTCACCACTCAAAATTCAGACCGCCATTAAATCTATGGCGTTGGGTGAAACTCCTGGTCCAGATGGCTTCCCGGTTGAATGGTACACATTTCAATTAGAGGAAGTCAGCCAGCAGCTGTGTAAACTCTTTGCATACGCGCTGGAGCATCAGTCCCTTCCTCTGTCTTTCTATGAAGCTACCATAGTTGTGATCCACAATTCTGGTAACCCGCCAGACCAATGCAGTTCCTACTGCCTGATTTCTCTGATGAACTCTAATGCAAAAGTACTGGGTAATGTCCTGGCCCTCCGATTATCATCTGTCATCCTCTCTATTGTCGGCACTGATCAATCTGCCTTTATGCCGGGAAAGACCACCAACATAAACCTGAGATGCCTTTTAACTAGCTTACAAGTCTCCTATAATAATGTGGTTTGCAGAGCTATTGCTATGTTAGATAATGAAAAAGCTTTTGATTTGGTTGAATAGGGTTTTATGTGGTTGGTAATAAACGGAGTAGGTATTCCCAGAAACTTCCTTATGTGGCTACACCTTCAATATCTACAGCCGACGGCTCAATTACCAGAGCAAATAGGAGGCGGGGCAGTGGACACCCTGTCTGGTACCCTGCCTAAGTGAGAAACATTTAGACAGGTAGCCATTTACTCTTACCCGAGCCGTCGGCTGTAGATATTGAAGGTGTAGCCACATAAGGAAGTTTCTGGGAATACTACTCCGTTTATTACCAACCACATAAAACCCTATTCAACCAAATCAAAAGCTTTTTCATTATCTAACATAGCAATAGCTCTGCAAACCACATTATTAGGAGACTTGTAAGCTAGTTAAAAGGCATCTCAGGTTTATGTTGGTGGTCTTTCCCGGCATAAAGGCAGATTGATCAGTGCCGACAATAGAGAGGATGACAGATGATAATCGGAGGGCCAGGACATTACCCAGTACTTTTGCATTAGAGTTCATCAGAGAAATCAGGCAGTAGGAACTGCATTGGTCTGGCGGGTTACCAGAATTGTGGATCACAACTATGGTAGCTTCATAGAAAGACAGAGGAAGGGACTGATGCTCCAGCGCGTATGCAAAGAGTTTACACAGCTGCTGGCTGACTTCCTCTAATTGAAATGTGTACCATTCAACCGGGAAGCCATCTGGACCAGGAGTTTCACCCAACGCCATAGATTTAATGGCGGTCTGAATTTTGAGTGGTGAGACGACAGCGTTCAGTACCTGGCCCCCTGATCAAGTGAGAGAATAATAATAATAATCTTTATTTATATAGCACCAACATATTCCGCAGCGCTTTACAGTTCAGGGATTCATGTAAAGACAATCATAAATAACATAGCAACAGACATGTCAATAATTACAACAAGTGGAATGAGGGCCCTGTTTGCAAGAGCTTACAATCTATGAGGAGATAGTAAAAATGCTTGTTTTGTACAATGGTCCAGACATCTTGGGAAAGTAGGGGAGCAGATATAGAGCTGTATGAGCCAGTCACCAGCTAATATATGAAGTGCTTTTGGGTGTGGTGGAGAGTTTGGTGAGCAGAGCAGTGAACAGAGAGCACGGGTAGGGTGGTAGACAGAGATAAGGGAAGAGATGTAGGGGGGTGCAACCAGGGGCGTAGCTAAAGGCTCATGGGCCCTGGTGCAAGAGTTCAGCTTGGGCCCCCGTCCATCAGTGCATAGTGTGTTTTCTTATGCGGCACAAGTGTCTTTGGGCCCCTTTAGGGTCCTGGGCCCAGTAGCGACTGCTACCTCTATAGCTACGCCCATGGGTGCAACACTGTGGAGAGCTTTGTGGGTGAGGACGAGCAGGTTAAATTGGATTCTATACTGCATGGGCAACCAGTGCAATGACTGGCACAGGGCAGAGGCATCAGAGTAGCGGTTGGACAGATAGGTGACTCTGGCTGCTGCATTGAGAATAGATTGGAGAGGGGAGAGTCAGGGAAACAATGAGGGTTTTGTTGTTTCCATACTGAGAAAGGGCGGATTCTAGAGATGTTTTTGAGGTGCAGGCGACATGAGCGGGAGAGAGACTGAATATAGGGGGTGAAGGAAAGATCAGTGTCAAACGTCATACCAAGACAGCAGGCATGCTGCCTAGGAGTGATGATGGTGTTGCACATTGAGAGGGAGATTGGTAGGTTAGTAGATGGAGAGAACACAAGAACAGTTTTTGAAGATTTAGTTTCAGATAGAGGACATGATATTACAGACGGCAGAGAGACAGTCACTTGTGTTCTGTAATACAGCAGGGGTGATGTCGGGGGATGAAGTGTATAGTTGTGTGTCATCAGCATAGAGGTACTGGAAACCAAATCTGCTGATGATCTGCCCAATTGGGGCTGTGTAGAGAGAGAAGACGGCCTAGGACTGAACCCTGAGGAACCCCAACAGCGAAAGGGAGAGGAGAAGAAGTGGAGCCAGCAAATGACACACTGAAAGAACGGTCAAAGAGATAAGAAGAAAACCAGAAGAGGGCAGTGTCCTTTAGGCCGATAGACTGGAGCATGGTGAGTAGGAGATGGTGGTCTACAGTTTCAAAAGCTGCAGAGAGGTCAAGGAAAATGAGCAGAAAGTAGTCACCGTTTCGTTTTGCTGTCAGGAGGTCATTTGTCATTTTGGTGAGGGCAGTTCCTGTCGAATGTTGGTTGCGGAAACCAGATTGTAATGGATCAAGGAGAGAGTGAGCAGAGACCTAGCCTAAGAGGAGCCTGGAGATTTCTTCTTCTGTGATTGGGTCAAATGTGGACAGTGAGCTGGAGGAGATGCGGGGGGATTGGAGGGGATCAATAACACTTAGGGGCTGGGAGCTGATTTCATGCCAGATGTTTTCTATTTTCTCTGTGAAGTAGGCAGCAAGGTCTTCAGCAGAGATGTCTGTGATGGGTGTCTGAACTTTAGGACTGAGGAGGGAGTGGAAAGTGTGAAAAGAGTTTTTTGGGTTGCTGGAAAGTGAGGAGAGGGAGAGTGGAGGGCAGAGTTATAGGTTCTTAGCATGAATTTGTAGTAGAGGAAGTTCTCTAGTGTAAGAGTTTTTCTCCATATGCGTTCAGCACTCTTGGAGCAATGAGAGAAGGAAGAGAGACACCCTCAAAGAAACGCTTCACCTCACCGGTCGGTTGTGACACCTTACAATAAATTGAGCAAAAAGAGAAATAAAGAAGATATAAATCTTAGGCGTAGCAGCAAACCTCAGACAGGAAATTAGTAAAACAGTTCAAAAACACTTCAAGGTATAGGCACATCAGGAACATGGCTTGCTCCTCATGCGGGATGCTGTCAATCTATCCAATCCAAATCCGCCTCCGGGGTCTCGAAAAACCGGGTTCTGTCACCATTATGGATCCATAGTTTGGACAGATAAAGCATCACATATTCGATCTCCAGGTCACGCAGATGAGAACAGACAGCTGTAAATTGTCGGTGTTGCTTCTGAACTTCAGTGGTGAAATCCAAAGAGGAAGAGATTTTTGCGTTCTTGTATTGAATGTCCTTCTTTTTCCTGGCCGCTGTAAGGACGGCATCCCAAGCTCTGTAGTTGAGAATCTTCATAATGAAAGGTCTCAGTGGGGAGCCTGGGGGCAAGGGTCTGGTAGGGATTCTGTGGGCCCTTTCCACCACAAAGCTGGGGGAGAGCACTATCCGAATCAGTTGTTCTGCGAATATTTCTAGGGTGGAACCTTCCACTCTTTCCGGCAATCCCAAGATCCTGACATTATTCCTTCTATTGCAGTTTTCCACATCCTCCACTCTGGCCTGCAATATTTTCACTTTGTACAATCTCTCAATTTGTTTATGTCATTCCTGAGACAGTTAATGTCAACTTGTAAATGATCAATTTCAGCGGTCAACGCAGCTTGACACACTGCTATAGCTGTCATTATCTTATCAGCATGTGGGTCATCAACAGTAGAGGCCGTATGTTCAGGCTCACTATCTGTCTGGCTCATGGTATCAACCAGTGTTTTAGACGGCGGCAGCGACATAGTAGATATGGTTTTTGCGGCCCATAAGTATTGTCCACAGATAATATGAAACAGGGACTCCACTTAGAAGGGGTCAGGCAGCAGAGAAAGTGGGAGGCCAGCTATCTGTATACATCTAGGGGCTCGTTTCAGCTTCTGATGAACTTCAGCCTCCTCGGGTGGCTGCCCGAGGGCCTTAGCAATAGTCTCCTCAAAGTTTCAGTCCCCCCCCCCCCCTTGCAGGCAGCGACAGCCAAGGCGAGAATTCTTGTAGCTGCCGGACCATCAGCACACCGCTGTGGCTCCCATGTGGTGGAGGGAAAATGGCCTCTGAGCAGAGAGAGGAGCAGCACGCCGCTCGCCCGGGCCAGAAGCAGAGCAGTATTTCCTGCAGAGTCAAGTCACTGGTCTGAGGGTATGATGGGGATCCTTTTGGGCAGGGTAGCAGGGCTGGGCACCCCAATAAAGTCAGGATAAGCACAGGATGCAAGGAGAGCTCAGTCAGAAAGTGTCCTCACACCATGCCAGGCAATCCACGCCCCTGCCTCCCTATTTTTGATGGGTTTACCTGAAGCAGTGAGGAAGTCTCTGGCTTTCCAAATGGGCCCATAGCCATAAGCTATCCCAAATGATTCTACTTGGAATCAGTGTAAATGTTGGCTGTCTTTCCTCCTGCATATCTGCAAGCCATCTCCACAGCCTTTAACTGGGCAGACATGTGTGGTGGTAAAAGCTCTGCTTTTAGAGTCTCATACGTAGACACCACTGCCCAGCCAGTATATAGTACCTGCCATCCTGGCCATACCTCTATCCATTCACAAAAAGCACATGATCTGGATTATCTAATGGCTGATCTACCACATGGTCAAACCCCGCTGTCTCTTGTGACGTCATCTACAAACAGTCATGAGCCTCTTCCTCTAGATTTGGAAGAAAAGTTTAAGTGCCCTAACTCTTCCTTCCCTCCTTGCTCCAGAGGCAACAGGGTGGCTGGGTGCAAAGTATTTCACCTTTGGACAGTAACATTGTAAGGCAACAAAATGGAACACTGCATTCTAAAATGGCGGGCAACAGAAAGATGTTTGGGTTGTACTTGCGTGAGGGTAGATGTAATCTCATGAGGAGCAAGCACTGTCACTTTGTGGTTCAGGATTATCTTAGAGCTTTTATCAAGCATGGCTTGTACAACTGCTACAGCTCTAATGCAGGAAGAGGCACCTCGGCCACAGGGTCAAGCCTGGCTGAATAATCTGCCACAAGCCATTGCTGTAGGGTGAAAACAGCTGAGGCATGGGTATTCACTTTTGCACAATGCAATCCGAAATCTAAAATTGCCAGCTTTAGGGCATAAAAAGCATCTACCACCTCATCTGTAAGGTGGAAGGGACTAAAAGACAAACAGTCATAAAAAGGCTGCATCAATCTTGAGGCATTGCATATCCAAGGTCTGCAATAAGAAACCTCAGTATCATGCTAATGATGTTACAGCACCGTGTGCCATCACGGGACACTGGATGAGATCGTTGCCACGGTGAGTAATAGTAACGATGTAAATCATGCATCGGCACGATCAATATCCAGATGTCTGTATCGCTGGATGCTGCTATCGTAGGCAATAGTTTGTGAGGTGAGCGGCCATATATATGGGGGCCTTGGTTAAGGATCCCCTCGCTGTTCAAGGCGCACCTTCTAATAATTCAGAAGATGATCACATGGAGAGATCGTGCAGAAGTAACCCCGGACTGTTATCCCATAAGCGTAAGATCGCTCTTATGATGTATTCCATCCCTGTGCTATTAGCAAATTGTATGAATGACAGATGCGCGGAAACAAATGTTTCGGCCCTTTCTGATTGGTTTCTGTCAGTAAAAGCCGGCACGGAGGGGTGGGGCGTTTCTTCATTTAAACACTGGCGGGAATCGCCCGAGCTACGGCCGTCATAGTGCCGGAGGCTCGGTCCTGCACTCACAGTATCCGCGGGGTGAAGTGACTATACGAGGGGGTTTAAAGCTGCATGCACGCCATCAGAGGCGTGCAGCGTATCAGTATTCGAAAACCTAATTTAGTGTTATTCAAGATGCTCCTGATGAAGGGTCAGCAGTGTCTGACTTTGAAATGCGTCAAACACTGAACATCTCAGCTGTTTTTAGGGTATTCTTGAGATAGAACCTAAGTGTATATGAGCCAATTTAGCTTTAGTGAGCTCAATAGGTGACAGGGTAAGATGTATCTATAGGGACTGTACAGGCAGGTGCATATTTCTATAATTGAGGAATAGTAGTAGGTAGTGGGTCTAGTGCATGCTCAAGTGTAGTGGAGACAGAACTACTGGATGTGAATGCATGAATCCTATTCCCTATTCCCTGCCAGCCTGATTGTGGAATATAGTGGAGAGCCACGTAATTTATTTATTTTAATTGATTTTCTAATAAAGTAGTTTTTTAACGTACTTTATTAAGACAGTAAGCAAATCTTATCCTAGTACGTATAACACAGTGTTTATCAACGAGAAGTTAATCTGCAGTAAGAAGCAAGGCCCAAAAATATCCTCAGTGCATTCAAGTTTCTAGGTAAAGGGATGTCCTCCACAGCCTTCTTACGTTCAGGGGTGAGATGTTTCACCCCAGGTGAAATACAATGCTCCACAAAGGTAACACTAATGCAGCAAAACTGAAGTTTCAGACCATACAGTCATGACCAACAAAAAAGGACAGGAGTGACAGGGAAGCCTATACACAAATGTCCCTGGAGGGACAGCAGAGCAATAAGTCATCAACATATTGCAGGCAGGAGCACAACCTCCGGATGTGGTAAGTTCCAATCTGGCAAAACTTGTAACATGACTGCAATATACATACTGGGCGAGTTCTGGGTCCCCTTCACCAGTAGCACCCAGGTATACTGTTTACCCTCATGTATGAAGGCAAACAAATACCAACTGTTTGTATGTAGTGGTACTGAAAATAAAGCATTTGTCAAATCAATCATAATGAAGTGGGTAGAGGTAACGAGAACCTGAGCCAACAAGGTTTATGGTTTGGTTACAGTGGAGGTGTTAAAAACTGTGGCTTCATTGACAGCACATAGTTTATGTACCATCTGGTACTTAGTGGGTTTGCCCTTCTCATTTTTCTTTTTCACAGGGTACAAAGGAGTGTAAGAAGGGGATAGAATCTCCTTGATAAACCCCTTTTTCAAAAAGTCTTGGACTGTTTGAGATATGGTATCTGTGCCATTCTCAAGGGATACTGTATCTTCCTGGGAAGTGGGGCGCCAGGTTTCAGCTCCACTTTCACAGGAGGAACTGAGAGCTTGCCAACATCCTTGGGTCCAGTAGCTCACAGATGGTCCAGCTGTCCCTCAAGCAGGGCTTCCTTCTCATCTTCTCAGAATACTGACACAAACATGGACCAGGGTGTTTTATCTCTAATGGCCACCAAAGTTCCTGGTCATTGAGGGAACCTGTTTAAAGTGACATCCTCCTGGTATGAGATGCTGGCATGTAATTTTGCAAGCAAGTCTGTACCCAGGAGGCAACAGGGGGCGCTGTCACTGACCAGCAGCCGGGCAAGGACTTCTTGATTAGGGGCAAATCTAACACGGATGGGTTCAGTTAAAGGGGAGTGTACTACTTTCCCATTCACTCCTACACAAGGATGGGTGTCCATGGAGATTAAGTCAGGGGAACATGTTTGCTGTGCACAACTGTCTTGGCTACTCCAGTATCAATCAAAAACGGGACTACTTCTTTATCACCCAGAGTGAGGGATATCATTGGGGCTGGACCTGAATGTTTAAGGGCACAGGCAATACTAGATTGCCTGCTTCCTAATCTTGGTTTGAGGAGGACTGAGGAGGAGCGGCAGTGGGGGTAGCACTACTCTGCTCCTTGGAAGGGGACCAACAGCTCCTACTTATGTAACCAGGCTTTCCACAGTCATAACAGGCATCAGGAGGGGGGCACCTGTTTGCACAACTCCTACTCCTAGAGGGCGAATTCTTCTCCTGTTCTGATCTTTCTCTATCCCCTGGGTCCATAGAACACCACTTGGGAGAGGCAGTGATTAGTGTGTCCCTTATGGACTTATAGAGACCATCTACAAAAGCGGTCCATAAAATCCTCTGATGCATCTTGTTCCTTGTTTCATTGCCCATGCAAGCAAATAACTTTTCCATTGTCTCTCCCTTCTCTTGGGACATATCTGACAAAGTCACAGACTGAGCTGACAACCTATCCTACTCCAACAGGGGTTCGGGGTCTCACTGAAGGGGTAAAGGATGGACTAGTTTGATCCAATGTCCACATCCTTTACATACTAAAATTTGGCACCTCCGGACTGAATACAATGGAGGTCGGAGGAATTATAGTTGCTTGGTCTAACTTTTCCTCCTCACCTGTCTTTGTGTCATCCTCACTGTCCCCCAGCCATCCCCAAAAACATGGGTGTCTCTGGGGACAGTGATCCAGGCATGGTCAACACAGAATACAATCCTCTTGTGTGGTGTGGACGAGGAGCACCACACGTAGCACAACTCTCTAATCTGGGTTCTGGGTCCCGCCAACTCTGCAGGTCCATCCCGCAGGACCATGATAGGGTGACAGACTTACTTTTTCCTTTCTCTGTTAGGGAGGTGGTTTAATATTTTTATCATGATAACATTTACAAGAATACTTTTCACTTTTCTCTGTCTTTTCTACCCCCTCCTTTATGTACTTCCCTTTGTACTTCCATTTGCTGCACACTACTTCTACTTCTCTTGCACATATGTTCAGTACACTAATACAACAGGCAAAGCAACAAAAACAAAGACAATGCAACCAGCCCACAGATGGAAACTGGATCCATACACTCACAAAGTACCCAGACTTTACTGATATTTTTGTGAAGCAGGTTTAACCCCTTCGCGACCAGCGCCGTACATGTACGGCGCTGGGGCGATGCGGGCACATGGCGCCCGCTCGCGGGTGCGGCGGGCGTCATGGCCGGCAAGTCTCTGCTGTTTCTAACAGCAGAGACTTGCCGCTACTTACCGCCATCGGCGGCGTCTTCCGGGGTGACTAGATGCCGTGATCACGGCATCTAGTTGCGTCTAAACCCGGAAGCGTTCGCTTCCGGGTGGTGTACAGACACCCCGTGTGGCCAATCGGGGTGTCTGTACACCATATGAAAACTGTAATCCTCGCTGGTGAGGATTACAGTTTTCAAAGTGCAATTCTTATTCTGGCCACTAGATGGCAGGCCAGGATAAGAAATGAGCAATTGATGGATTTCTGAGTCTATAAAACCCAGAATTGCTCATAAAGAAAAAAAAAAAAAAGCCACAATTTATAAGCCCATATTTGAGCTTTCTAATAGTAAAAAAAAAAAAATAAAAAAAATGTTAAAAAATATATAAAAAATAAAAAAGATGTAAAAGTTCAAATCACCCCCCTTTCCGTATAAGTAAAAAAATAAATACCTAAATAACAATAAATATAGACATCATGGGTATCACCGTGACCGAAAACGCCCGTACTTTTTAAAATATAAAAAAAAAAATTCCAATACAGCGAATTGTGTGGCGGAAAAAAGCGTCCAAATGGCGATTTGCCGTTTTTTGTCGCTTTTTTTTCTAAAAAAAATTAATTAAAAAGTGATCAAAAAGTCATACACACCCCAGAATGGTATCAATAAAAACTTCAGATCGTCCCGCAAAAAATGAGCCCCCATACAGCTCTGTACACATAAATACCAAAAAGTTATAGGGGTCAAGATTTGACAAGGAAAAAAAAAAAAAAAAAAAAGGGCAACTTTCTAATTATTTTATCACTATGAAAACGCAGGAAAAACTATACATATTAGGTATTGCCGGATTCGTACTGACCAGTAGAATGAAAGTAACAGATCAGTTTTAATGCACATCGAACGCTGTAAATAAGAAACCCGTAGAACTGTAGCGGAATAGCGTTTTTCTTTGCAATTTCACCCGGTTTGGAATTTTTTTCCCGCTTCCCACTACACCGTATGCAATATTAAATGGTGGCGTTGGAAAGTACAACTTGTCCCGCAAAAAACAAGCCCTCATACAGCTATGTGAACAGAAAAATAAAGTTATGGCTGTTTGAAGGCAGGGAGCGCAAAACGAAAATGCAGAACCGAAAAAAGCTCCGGGCGCGAAGGGGTTAAGGACGCAGCGATAACTAACATGTATACTTATTTTTATTTATTTAAGTTTTACACAATAATATAATTTTTGCAACAAAAAAAATCACATTTTAGTGTCTCCATAGTCTGAGAGCCATAGTTTCTTTTTATTTTTTCGGTGATTGTCTCAGGTAGGGGCTCATTTTTTGCGGGATGAGGTGACGGTTAGATTGTTACTATTCTGAGGGGAAAACACTGATGCGGGCGTACGCAGCAGGGGTCCGGCTATCTGTGACTGCCGAACCCCTGCCGCTGACTGCCGAATGCCTGCGGCTGATCAGGTGGGCGCAGCTCCTGCACCCACCCGATCAACGCGCCGTACATATATGGCGCTTGTCCTTAAGTCACGGCAACCAGCGCCGTACATGTATGGCACGGGTCTTTATGGGGTTAAACAAATAATAGAAAATTATTTTTTTTTTTAAATTTAAAAAATAATAAAATACATATTTAAAGAATAAGGAGCTATAGTTTGAAAACAAAATACTTTAAAAATGATTTGTACAGTTCCCCCCCCAACTAAAACTAAAAAATGAGTTATAAGGTCCTATGTGTCACGTAAAATTATTTTGGTAGTCCAACAAATAAGAAGTTACAACAGATTGAACCACCACATGCGCTAAATCCCAAAAAAGTGTCACTTTTCAGGCCTGGTTATTAAAGTGTTAACAAGGAGTGCTTTCCCCACTAGTAAGGCAAAGTGCTTACTGGTTTTTTGCATTGCGCCTGTAAATGGATTGGCAGGAAAGTAGTAATACTTACCTGATCCCCGCTGCTCTGGTCCTCTACGTTGCCCCTGCTGCCTACATCTTCCGATTACTGCGCTGTTTGCACCTGTCAGTGCATGGGCAGGGTCACATATACCGATCTAGTCAAAGATTGGCATCAGCACTGACATGCTGCTTGTGGCCACCTCACTGCTGAAGCCAGTCACTGCACTGCCAAGTGTAAACAGCACAGGGATTGGAAGATGGAGGCAGTGGGGAGCAGGTAAGTATAACTCTTCTGTTTCAGGGCTATGATGCAGCACAATATTCTGGACAATTAATGGGAACAAGTGTTCATAGGAACGATCGTATTTTCTATCTGGCAGGTATAATGGTGCCGCTGATCAGCCGATAAACAAGGGATCACTTGTTTGTCAACTGATTTGCATATTTTATCAGGATGGTAAGTGTATGATTATCATCAGCATATCTCCCTGTGTAATCAGGAATGGGCTACCAATAATCAATAAAACTAAATGAGGGAGGAATGACTGTAATAGTGATCATTCCTTCACAGTCACTTTGCATTGGCTTTTTTTTTTTATTGCGGCCCCTTGAAATAGAGCGATGAGACAATGCTGCCCTCAGACCAAAAAAGGTTGTGCACCCCTGCTCTAGAGTCTTTTCTGTTTAAAGGTAAACCATCAAAATATATTGCAGCAAAAAGTGCTAATATCTCCTGTGTTGAATGAAGGTGTAGGACTGCAAGTCCTGCAAGATTTTGTATTCTTCACTGGGATGTGGATTCTGCCTATGGTATTATGTCAGGTGAAAGGCTTCTTTGAATTTGGGCTACCTAATGCTGTGCTGTGCACAGGAGATATTAGAGCAGTAAAATAACTTTTTTTTCCTACCATATGAAGTCTTGAACTCTGACTTTGATTTCCTTATATTTCCTGCTTTGACAGGATATACAGTTTGTAAAAAGTGTGTGTGTTGTTGAATTATAGGAATATCAGCATCTGGTGCTTGGTCAGGTGTAGAAGTGGCTTTCTTCTCTTTCCCCATTGACAACAAATGCATGCTAGGTCGAACTGAGTTTGTATGTGTATGGGGGAGTTGGAAGAGGTAGCTGTCAACCAAACGATCATTCGCCCGACAGCTTTTTTAAAAGTGTATGGTCACCTATACTGTCTTTCCTATTAACTGGTCTAACTCGTCCTACTTTTCCATCTTTAGTTTCATTACTTAGCTCCAGGTCAATATCTTTACTTTCTTCTCTTGCCACTGTGCTATAATAAGCATTCTCAATAGTCCCTTTTTTGAATATTCTTCCAACATCTTTAACCATGTTGCCTTAAAGTGGTTACCCAGAAGTTTGATATTGATCAGCTATTTGAATAGGCAGGTGTGCTCACTGGAGCTTTGAGGAGCGCTATGGTCTCTTCACAGATTACCAAGCACAGCACTATACATTGTATAGCAGCTGTGTTTGGTATGGCAGCTCAGCTATATTCACTTGAAAAGAAGTAAGCTGCACCATGCTCCCTTCCCAATCAGATGCAACCCATCTCTAGTATAGAGCATGTACAAAAAGGTTGTTCAAGTTCTTCGTAAAAGAGGACCTGTCATCTCTACTGACATGTCAGTTTGGTCACTGTAATACCAATTCTGGAGCATCCATTCGTATGGCTCTCTGTTTTATCATTCTTGTGTTATGCCTACCAGAAGTTTATAAATAAATTGCCAGCAGTCTTCGTAAAGGGTGTACTGCTGGGTGTTACCAGTAGCAGATGTATCTGACTCTGTCCAATCAGTGCTTCTGGTGTCAGACCCCAACTGGTAACACCCAATCGAACCTTTACTGCATGCTGCTGGCAATTCATAGTAGAAATAACAAAGGAATGGCACTACATCGAGTCATAAGACTAGATGCTCCAGAATCATTACATGGGGAATGCATGTAGTTACTATAGCAGACATGTTAGGATATGCTCTTTAACTAAGGCCACATATTTGGCCAGTATTTTGCATCAGTCTTTATAAGTAAAACCCTTGAGCAGAACCTACAGAGAAAAAATATAATGTAAATATTTGTGCCTATTCTTTGTTTTGGACCTGCTTCTGGTTTTTGCTTACAAATACTGAAGCAAAACACTGACCTAAAGGTAGAGCTAGATGGTTGATTGAGAGTTGTTTTCTGCTATTCATTAAATGTTAATGATTAAAAATAGCTACACAGCCAAATAGCAAAAAGGTCGCAGGCAAGTCACATTCAGAAAGGTTGGCGTTACTAAGTGTGGATAAGCGTCATAAAAATTTGCAGTGATTACAAAATAATTTTATACGTTTCTAATATGAAATTTTATGTAATTGTCTTTTGTATGTTTGCCTTTAGCAACTAAAGGAGCAGAAGAATACAGGATGCAGAACAAATGAGGTGATGAATTGTTTTTCTCTTTCTTAAAGCAACATTATACTTTTGGAAATTGGTAGAGGTCTGACCGCTGAAACCCCACCAATTGCCAGGATGAGAAGATAGAAGCTCTCACATAGCATGCTCTCATTTCCTTGCTGCATGAAATGGAATTGAAATGGGCCAATAGAGTTCCTATTGAGCCTGTCTCGTTTCTATCACCTGCAGTGAGGAGAGAGAGAGCGCTATGTAAGTATTTCTCTCTCCTTGTTCTAGTCATCAATGGGGGTCTCAGCACTTGAACTCTCATGATTAAAACTTTAAAGAGGCTCTGTCACCAGGATGAACCCTATTAAACCAGACATACTGCCTGGTAGGGCTCATCATGCTGATTAAAACAATCCCTTTCTTTTGTTGGTAAGTTAAACACCTATAGATATATCTGTGTTTTTATTCATAGGCAAATGAGCAATTTGTGCACCAAGAGGCAGGACTGAATCATTTGGTCACTGCTTCGTAACACCCCCTGTGCTCTGCACACCCCCTTCTCCCCTTGATTAACAAGGATAGACATGCTGAGGACTGTATGTTTGGTTAAATAGGGATGATCCTGGGGACAGAGCCTCTTTAACAAATCAAATGTATCTCTTATATATTTGCAAACTTTAAGGGGTTATCCAAGTTGTATTTATTGATGACCTAGCCTCAGGATAGGTCATCAATATCAGATCGGCGGGAGTCCGACACCCAGCACCCACGCCGATCAGCTGTTTGAAGAGGAGGCGCGAACCGTGCCAGCGCTGCCTCCTCTTTATTGTTTACCTGCTCGCCGTAACATCCGTAGCGGTGAGCAGGTGTAATTACACCTAACTGTCCAATTCATTTCAATGCGATGGATCGCTCCTATACAAGTGTATAGGAACGAGTTGTCCCATTTAAATGAATGGGACAGCTTCGGTGTAATTATACCTACTCACCGCTGCGTATGTTACGGCGAGCAGGTAAACAATGAAGAGGAGGCAGCGCTAGCACGGCGCACGCCCCTCTTCAAACAGCTGATCGGCGTAGGGTGCCAAGTGTCGGACCCCCGCCGATCTGATATTGACGACCTATCCTGAGGATAGGTCATTAATAAATATAACTTGGATAACCCCTTTAAGTTTGTCTATACCTGTAGCCTTTTTAATTAATGATTGTTATTACATTCCTGGATTTTAATAGGAGCATTTAGAAAATTCACTTATTCATTCTTTAAAGGAATACAAAGCTTCAAAAAAAAAAACAACATAAAAAAATTAATTAAGTGTCCCTGATAGATATGCCCACAAGACTTTCAGCAAGACTACAGCAGCAAGCAGCTTTCATTTTTCTGGCACAGAGGGAGACCTTTCTTACCAGCCTCCTCCATCTTTGGCAGCAGACTATTTGGGTGCCTTAGCATTATAGCGCTGATCACTGAAATTCAGGAAAAATCAGCAGGAGTTAGCACCCAGTTACTATAATGTAACCTGTACTGCACTTAAAAGAAATGTTTCACAAAAAATTGTATCTGCCAGTTAAAACCAGATAATAACACGTATCCTTTTTATCTAATCTGTTTTTATTTTCTGATTGCAGATTTATTTATTCTGTTTTCTGAATATGCTAATGGGGAATGCCATCTTGTCCAAGTTGTTCTTAACAGCATTAAATAAAACATTTTTGTTCTACGGCACCCCCATGGGCCATAGACACAATGCTCAAGAGGGGACCTAATTGACTTCTATGGGAGAGTTTTCTAGGCATGATGTGTGACCTCTGCAGAGATCATTGTACAATGAAAGAATAGATAAGCTTTGACAATCATCTATTGTGAATGGTGGATCTTGTCTAATCTATACACAAAGGTGATATCTCCTTATCATTACAGACAGGTTTAGAATAGTATATAACTGCAGTAAAATGATCAGTACAGACCTATTATTAGGCTTAGTGGCCAGTGTGAAAACTACATGAATTTTTAGTTTTTGCTTAAATATAGATATTGAAATGGAAAACTAAAGCTAAAAATTCTTTAAAAACATGTTAAACATAAAAATGTGATTTAAACAATAGGTCATTTTGTGATAACACATTCCCTTTAAGGAGGTAGTTAGAGAAGCTCCCTTGTAAGAACTACACCAGGGGCAAACAAGGTTTATGTTTGTTGTGTTTATTCACCCTGTGTTCATTTCTTTCTTGTCAATTAAAAAATATGCAGCAGAATTGTATAGGTTACCCAGATTTCCTAAAAGGCAAATTTGGCCAATTATGGGTAATTTTTCAAGGTAGAGTTCCTGCTCAGGATTCCCCATTACAGCTCTACATGGCATGTTATTAAGCTTTCCCGGGACCCTGAAAGTCAAAATTAGACAAGCTATGGCACAATTTAGGATCAAGCAAGGGAATTTATCTCAGTAGATTTAGAATTCAGCAGTGCCTGTAACTGCTCCACATTTTATGGTTCCTGGGACTTCAAATGGCAAACCTTCCTAGCTAAGCTGTAATATGGAAATTTTGTCACTGAATCACCAGGCGAGCTTCTGAATAGCAGGTCAGACTAGTTTTTATACAATATGCTGATATTATTTAGTATAAATGAAGTATCAAGACCAAGTTTGGTCCCACAGTATCTAAACATAGGTTGTTACTAAACTTTCTAAAGTTTCTGAAAGATAGATCTTCTTAATTTTGCATTGAGAAAGGAAAAGTGCAATTACTACTTAAATGGAGTCTTTCACCTGTTTTTCACCTATATAACTAACAGCACTGCCCCACGGAGGAGTGCAGACACATCTCAGACATACCTGTGTGCACTGTGTGTCTGTATTCCATGTTGAGAAAAAAAACACTTTTATTCTGCAGGAAAACAGGTCCCAAGTGCCCATCTGAAAGTGAAACTAAAAACAGCTTTGTCTCCTGACTCGATTTCTAACAGCTATATTTTCTATCATTTGAAAGCTCGGAATGCCAGCTTTCAAAAAAAGTCAGAATCATTTTTCTTTCTGCTACCAATCCCAAGATACGAGCAGCTAAAGCAGCCATCCCCTCTTCAGTCTGGTTTGCAGCAGAGCTGGGCACTTGGGAGCTGTTTTCCTGCTGAATAAAAGTGCTTTTTTCTCAACATGGAATACAGACACAAAGTGCACACAAGTATGTCTGGGATGTGTATGCAATATAATGTGGTGCAGTGCTCTTAGTTATATAGGTGAAAAACAGGTGAAAGACTCCCTTTAACCCTTTTGGATACTGGATGTTTTTTCAGTTTTGTGTTTTCATTTTCATTATTTTCTGTGAGCCCTAACTTTTTTATATTTTCGTTCACATAGCTGTATGAGGGCTTATTTTTTTGCGGGACAAGTTGTACTTTCTAATGCTGCCATTAATTATGGCATAAAATGTTGTGGGAAGCGGTAAAAAAATTCCAAATAGGGGGGGAATTGGAAAAAAAAACGCAATTCCTCCACTGTTTTACGGGTTTTGTTCCCATGGCGTTCCATTTGCGGCAAAACTGACCCATGCCCTTCGTTCTCTGGGTCAGTACGATTACAACGATACATGTAGGTTTGTTATGTTTAAAATAGTGTAAAAATAAATATAAACTTTGAAACAAAAATTATTTTTTTTTACTTCGTCATATTCCGACCCCCATAACTTTTTTTCTTTACATCTACTGAGCTGTTTAGGGGCTCATTTTTTGCGGGACAATCCATAGTTTTTATTGATACCATTTTGGAGTGTGCTTGACTTTTTGATCACATTTTATTACATTTTCTTGGGTAAGAGAAGTAGTGAAAAAATGGCAAATCGGCCATTTTGACCCTTTTTTCTGTCACCCAATTCGCTGTATTGGAAATTTTTTTTATATTTTAAAAGTACGGGCGTTTCCGGTTTTATGATGTTTATATTTATTGTTATTTAGGTATTTATTTTTTAATTATACGGAAAGGGGGGTGATTTAAACTTTTTTTTTTTATATATATATTTTTTAACACATTTTATTTTTATATTTTGTGATTATTTTAAGGATCATATATGACCATATATATAATGTTTTTTAATTTTTTCATTTTGAGCAATCAGGGATTTTTAAAACTCCATTTTAAGTCCCCTTTGCTCATTTCTTATGCAGGCCTGCCATCTGGTGTCTGCACAACACCCGGAAGCGCGCACTTATTGGATGCCGTGATCGCCCGTGATCACGGCATCTAATGCCTTAAATTACCGTTCGCCGATATCGGTAAGTAGCGGCAAGTCTCTGCTGTTTGAAACAGCAGAGAATTGCCGGCCATGACGCCCACCGCATGTGCGAGCGGGCATCATGTTCCAACATCGCTCCAGTGCCGTACATGTATGTGCAGCACCTGAAACTATGGATACTGGAAGCCTGTGCTAGCATTTCTTCTGCGGTGTTGCTATCAGTGTGTGAAGAGTGGGAGAAGAGGGTTGCATTGACAATCCAACACAATGGGCAGCACTTTGAACACATTTTATAAGTGGTCAGAAACTTGTAAATAACTCACGAAAGAATAAAATTACGTTAAAACCAAGCACATCATTGTTTTTCTTGTGAAATTGTCAATAAGTTTGATGAAAGTTGGATCCAAAATGGCCGACTTCAAAATGGCCGCAATGGTCACCACCCATCTTGAAAAGTTTCCCCCCTCCCATATACTAATGTGCCACAAACAGGACGTTAATATCACCAACCATTCCCATTTTATTTAGGTGTATCCATATAAATGGCCCACCCTGTACTTTTTAGTTAACTGTTTTTTGTAAAAAAAAATGTTGGGATCTTCTGTTCTTTTCCAGAGATGAAACTTCATTCCAATTATCAAACCCTGATACAGCAAGGTTTATAGCTCTTATGATGAATGAATCTACTAGTACCCTGAATGATACCTCAGTTCATTCACCCATAATCTGCTCTCAGCCTTCCTTCTTATACCATTTTGCTCATTAACTAACATGTGAAGGACATCTAATTGGCTAGCACAACATTTCAAACCTACTGGTCATTTAAAACCTAAACTGATATTCCAATTGGTTGATTGTCTACTACTTTTTTGGTGGTGTATAACTTAAAATGCGGAGGGAAAATACTTGTTCGGGTACTTCTGGCCTAGGTATCATACAATAGTCACCTTTATTGTAAATAGAAACTCCTCAGGACAGAAAACGTAATCCATTGTTCTAACAGTCAGGGACTTTCCGCTGACCTAAAAAAGGCCTGAGGTCTACATTTTTGCATTTGATTTAAACAACAAAAGATCTTCATCTCTCCTATCTCACCTCTACACATCAACTAGGAGTTGTAAATAGCTTCTAATTGTAACAATGTTTACCACCTGACTAAATGTACTCCAATATTAGATTAATGTAATGGCCATGTGTGAACATCATGTATAATACATATGTATGTGTATATATATATATATATATATATATATATATATATATATATATTCAGATCTTAATTGATTCACAACAAAATACACATTCTGGTATATGATAAAGTATCGCTGCTAGTTCTAAGCATTTTTCCCTTCCTTTCATCCTCTTACGTTGTTTTTCTCCACAGCAATACAATCTAAATTAACACATCTTAACATAAACTGCATTAGTAGTAATATTATAGGCATGGTTAGTAGTAAAGGGCGAGTATGGGTATTATAGGGAATGCTCGGCCAGGGCTCGTGAAATTCTTCTGTTATCGTATTAGTATTGGTTAAATTTTCTTTAACAAATTTCTCTAATTCCATAACTCTCCTATCATCTGTATTTAATAATGTGTCCAATTCAGTTCTAAGTGATGGCAAGTGGGGAAACCATTGCTTCCCAAACACCCAACTCCCTCAAATTTTACAGTATTTAATTCTTCTTTCAGTTTCTCTTTTATGTTTAATTACATGAAATGGTAGGTAGGTAGGTCTGGGGACCTTTTTCTCTCATATTGTCCTCTGTCTGTTTGTCTGCTATGATTTATGGAAACATTCCTATCTGAGTTTTGCAGAAATTATAATTTTCTTTCCTATCATGCCCCTCATCTCTGAATATTTTGGCTGCATCCACTGCAAAGATACCCTATCTGTTGTTCCTTTGCCACAAACGATATGCTCTTAACAAAATATCATTTAAAGGGAACCTGTCAGCTCCGAAACACCCCCTGAGCTAGAGTAAGCGGTGTATAGTGTAAGTGATGCTGAATCCGAATATGTAAGTTTTATCTTCATACTCAATTCCATTCTGACGCTGTGCTCCCACAAACCAGCAGTAAAATGCACTCACTGGACTCCAGTGCTCACTCACATAATGGAGAGGACTCAAAGAAGAGTCCTGTCAATGTATTTTACTGCTGGTTTGTGGGAGCACAGCGTCAGAATGGAAGTGAGTATGAAGATAAAACTTACATATTCGGATTCAGCATCACTTACATTATACACCGCTTACTCTAGTTCAGGGGGTGTTTTCGGAGCTGACAGGTTCCCTTTAAAATTGTCTGGATCTGGAGTTACAGACAGAATTCCATCTTTCACATCACTAAGTAAAGTTTCTAACAGCATGACTCTATGAACCAAGCCACTCGTGTTGAGCGAATCAAAGTTAGCGAAGTGGAATTCAATCCGAATTTCAGGAAAAATCAGATTCATCACAAATTCTAATTTACTCGCATTTTGTAGTAATGAATTGGATTTTTCTAAAAATGCTGCTGCACATGTTACATAGTGAAAGAAGCCTGGGAACGAGGGGTCACACATAATGCTGTGCAGCCATCAAATCAGCAGATAGCCAGCCCCTGTGATGTCACATCCCTATAAAAAGCCTCATCCTGCCTGGCCCCGGCTATTTTACAGTAAACTGAGCATAGGGACAGATGTGACAAGTGCTAGGAAAAGTGTTTAACAAAGCTTTTAATAGTATAATCTGGGATAGGGACAATGTAGGGAGATCATAGGGAGAGTTTTCAGACACTGTAGGGAGGACATAAGGAGACCGCAGCACAGTGCAGGCTCTGTAAACTGAAGGGATCCACAGGAGACACTGCAGTTTGCATCAATCGCCTGTGTAGGGTACAGAGCTATGCACCTTGCTTCTCACATTGTTTTTTTAGGGGCCATAACATTTTTATTTTTTCACCAATGTAGCTGTGTGAGAGCTTGTTTTTTGCAGGAGGGGTTGTTGTTTTTATTGGTATCATTTTGGGGTACATAAGTCTTTTTGATTACCTTTTATAAAAAATTTGTGGAGGTGAATTGGGTAAAAATGGCAATTGTGTCAGTGTTTTTTTATTTTATTTTTTTATGGGGTTCCTTTTGCAGTAAATTTGATATTATAATTTTATTCTGTGGGTTAATACGGTTATGGCGATACCAAATTTATATAGTTTTTTTTATATTTTACACTACTTTTTCAGCATAAAATCACTTTTGTGTTTAAAATAAATTAGATTTTGCCTCGCCAATCGGAGAGCTTGCCGGCAAGGGACCACTCTGATTGGTCCCTTGCCGGCTTCCCCAGTGTCTCTGCTGTCCGGGGAAAGCAGAGACTCCGGGGCTGTGACACTTGTCACAGACCCGGTAAGCAACTTGGACGTGACTGTACGTCCAAATGCAGTAAATTACTTGCAATTTGGACGTACAGTTACGTACAAATGCGTGAATGAGTTAATAGATAAGCAATTCTATTACACCTTTATTCTCACATTGGGGTGAATAAACAGTGTAATATAACTGTTAGCATGGTGTCCACCTAATTTCATAGATAAGCAATTCTATTAGGCATTGATTCTCATATTGGGGTGAATAAACAGTGTAATATAACCTTTAGCAAGGTGTCCACCTGATTTCATAGATAAGCTATTCCATTAGGCCTTGATTCTCATATTTGGGTGAATAAATAGTGTAATATAACCGTTAGCATGGTGTCCACCTGATTGCATAGATAAGCAATCCATTAGGCCTTGATTCTAATTTTGGAGTGAATAAACTGTGTAATATAACTGTTATAGTGGTATTCACCTGATTTCATAGATAAGCAATTCCATTAGGCCTTGATTCTCATAGTGAGGTGAATAAGTGGTGTAATATAACTGTTAGCATGGTGTCCACCTGATTTCATAGATAAGCAATTCCATTAGTCCTTGATTCTCTTATTGGGGTGAATAAACAGTGTAATATAACTATTATTGTGGTGTCCATCTGAATTCATAGATAAGCAATTACATTAGTCATTGATTCTCATACTGGGGTAAATAACCTGTGTCATATAACCATTAGCATGATGTCCACCTGATTTCATACATAAGCTACTCCATTAGTCCTTGATTCTCATATTCAGGTGAATAAACAGTGTAATATACAGTAACTGTTATAGCAGTGTCCACCTTATTTCATAGATGAGCAATTCCATTAGGCCTTGAGCGTGGCCGTGAGAAAGTAGGGTGGCAGCAGTGTGAGATTGGGAGCTAAACGTGCCCGGGGTAGACCGTCTGCAACTCAGGAGCGTACCTGTCTGCATTGCACAGCTTCATAGAGGCAGTGGCAGGCAGTCAGCACGTACAGTAGTGGTGGGAGTAAGCTGCCATACTCACCAGTGTGGGAATTTCTCATCAAGACACTGAGGACGTCAGCGTGGATGTAGGATTTGTAGGCAGAAGGCGAAGCGCAGCCAGGGTGCCAATGTTGGCACACTGGCCCTTCATCCACACATGGAGAGTCACCATAAAGTGGCCTGGGAAAACCGTGGCATCTCCCAGTAGCCCACACTACTTCTTCAGCAGTCAAGGCTCCACCACCTCAGCAGAAGGGAGCAGTGTTTCCATCCCATACTATTCCTGGTGCTCCTCGTCATTGATTTCGTGAGCAATTGATCACTGAGCCAATTGAAAAAAGACAACAGTATGCATGTACTGATCCAACTGCACAGAAGCTGAACTTGCTCGTGGACAAGTTGCTTGTACTACAGTCCCTTCCTTTCCATGTACTTGACTCTGCCCATTTCAGAGAACTGTTGGCTTGTACCGAACCAAGGTGGAGAGTCCCAAGCCTTCATTACTTCTTTAAAAAAGCTGTTCTAGTCATTGAGCCTGTCGGTGTCTGGTACAGTTCCTGGCAGAGCCTACGTGTATTGCTATAACTACGGTCAAGGACAATATATGTCCTTTATGGCCCACTGGTTAAATGTGGTTCCTGCCCAGGCACACCAGCAACTTGAACAGGTTTTGTGTGGTTCCTGCCACCTTCGCGTTCTAATGCTGTGATTGTGGCACCCAAGTCCTCCTCTGGGAAAACTGGGGGTCAGTCAGCACATCCAAGTATGCAGGTGCACGTCACATGGCTGTAAATAGAAAAGTAAAACATAAAAAATGCAACAGCACTGCAAACACAGACAATAAAATGAGTACTACTTATAATACTGCCATACTCACTATCTACACGATACTGGCGCTACATTGTAAATGTGAGATTCTTGGCAAATAATTTTGTACAAAAATTATCTGTGCCCGTCTGCCCTACATCAAGGCGATCTCTTTAAGATGGGAACCTAACACTAAACGCCATAGTCACTAAGTGCCATAGCAGCCTCCATTAACTACAGAGGATGCAGGCTCCACATGCATGCTAAGCCGACATTATATTGTACCTCTTATGGTGCCAAAATGGCCTCCACTGATTTCAGGGAATGCAGGCTCCACATGCATGCCGAGCCCACACAATATGATACCTCCTTGGTGCCACACTGACCTCTGTTACGCTCAGGGAGTGCAGGTTCCACACAATGCTGACCCAAGTTCTCCTCGGCTTCCTCATCCTTGACCCTGTTCTCAGCCTCCACTGTAGACACAGTTAGAAGTGGTCTTCGAGCATACCACTTATGCGGAGCACGACGGTGTCACACTGTTCTGCACCTGGCCAGCCTAGGCGAACGGAGTCACGCTGGAGAGCAACTGATCGGTATCATCAAACAAGAAATCGAATCTTGGCTGTCACCTCACCAGCTGAAGATCAGAACCATGGTCACCGATGACAAGAAGAACATTGTGTCGGCGCTGTGTCAAGGAGGGCTGACCCATGCACCCTGCATTGCGCACGTCTTTATTCTGGTTGTAAACCGGTTCTTCAAGTCTTCCACCCAACTGCAAGACATCTTGAAAATGGCCAGGAAAATGTGCATGCACTTTAGCCATTCTTACCCTGCAAAACACTCCTTGAGTTGTAAAGGCAGGATGGTGTTCACCATCACCTCATATGCAATGTTTTCCACACTTTGGACCGACTGTATGAGCAGAGGAAGGCTGTGTGAACAATTTCTTGACGATGCAGGCGGACAGGGGTACTCCCCTGTGTAACTTCGACGTTCGCCAGTGGCAGCTCATGCGTGACACCTGTTATTTGTTTGGACCCTTTGAGAAGGCCACTTTATTTGTCAGTCCTAAGGACTATTGGATGAATGAGGTCATTCCACTCCTTCACCTCCTGGAGCAGATGCTGATAAATCTGTCTGGCCAGGGGACAGAAGATGTGGTGCCAACATTTCATGGCCACCTAAGCCCTGTGTGGGCTAAACTGTCGGAGGAGGTGGAAGAGGAGAACATTAACGCCCAGGAATTCTGTATATAAATAGGTGGTTTATCTGCCCAAGTGACCAGAGAGGAACAGGAGGAGCATGAGGAGCTGGAGGGCGATGATGAAGACCAGACACACCGTGGCAGTATGCAGTGGAGATGGAGGCAGGAAGTCCCTCTGATTCCCTTGCACAAATGGCCAGATGCATTCTGAGTTGCTTGCATAGTGACAGCCGCATTATCATCATTCAGCAAAGGGATGACTGCTGGTTCTCCACAATGTTAGGCCCTCTCTACTTGGCCAACATAGGGACCTTTTTTTACACCTACTTAGAGGGATGAAAAACTCAACTACTATGGAGTCATCCTGTGTAGTCGGTTGATTGCTGCCTATGTGTGCCATCGCCCCTGTGCTCCAGCTCCACTGCCATGAATCAGGAACAACTTAAGTCTTGAATCTCTAACAAGCACTGAGCACAACTGAAGAAACCACACAGCAGCAGGACATGGAACAGAACCTGAACCAGCAGGTGGTGGTATGCTTGGACTGCACCCTGCGAACCCAGATCCAATATCCCCTGGACTACTGGGCAGCCAAACTGGCTTTGTAACCCCAACTGGCCAAGTTTGCCATGGACAAACTTTCCTGCCGAGCCAGTTGTGTGGTGTCAGAGCAGGGGTGGGGTGGGTCATAGTTACCCCAAAGAGAACTCGCCTTTCAACAGGAAATGTTGAGAGATTAACCTTTCTAAAGAATCAGGTGTGGATCAGCCAGGATTTCCACACACAATTCCTGATGCATCAGACTAGATCATTTTGGCAAAAATGTTCTGACTGCAGTGTGCTGCCACACCAGAACATTGTGAAAAATGGCCCATTACTTCTGGCCACGTGCTTCAACCCTCCTGATTCCACACATATGCTGCCTCCTACTGCCACTGCTGTTGCCCCACACTCTGTGACAGGGCCATTATGTTACCTTCTCATGCTGTTGCCATCCTCACCACTTTGTGACTGGGCCACTGTGTTGACTCCTCATGCTGGTACTGCCCTTTCCACTCTGTGACTAGGCCACTATGTTGACTCCTCATGCTGTTGCCACCCTCACTACTCTTTGACAGGGCCACTGGTGTCCCTGTTTGGCCTTGTTTATAGCTTTCTTCTGATCTGTCAGAAGAATGGAAAAATTAAAAACACAACAGATCCTGTCTTTGGAACATCCATAAGGCCTCTATCACATGGTCAGTATTTTGCATCGGGATTTGATCATGATTTACAAGCCAAAAGCAGGAGTGGACCCAAAACAATGAAGACATGCAAATATTTCCTTCACATGTCATCTCTGATTTGGACCCACTCCTGTTTTTTATGGCCTTACCAATACTGATCAAATAGTGACCGTGTGAAGGCGGATGCTCAAAAGACAGGATCAATTTTTTGGGGGTTGTTTTTCTGACAGATCAGAAGAAAGTAAAAAATAAACTTACTGCTGACACCCTCTCCACTATGTCATTGAGCTACTACTTGTATCATCTTGCAACAGAACAGGGTCTCTAGCAATCTATGTGGAATCAGCAGACGGTGTAAAAGGAGACCACTCTATAGTAGAATTTTGGGTCACTGCACTGTTAAATCCTGTAGACCTGACTCTAACATCGACCTGTAAGGCTGATTTCACACTTATTTGGTAAGTTTTTAACCCGTAACTGACCAAAAAAGTGAAATGTGAACTGATATCACCTGCCTTTCTTTTTTTTTTTACTAA
>ONZH01018043.1:0-47751 GCA_900303285.1 Rhinella marina
GTGATGACGCCACCAGCTGCACTGAATACCCGCTCTGACAACACGCTAGCGGCAGGGCAGGCCAGCACCTCCAAGGCGTACAGCGCCAGTTCAGGCCACGTGTCCAGCTTTGAAACCCAGTAGTTGTATGGAGCAGAGTGATCACGCAGGACGTTGGTATGGTCAGCTAGGTACTCCCTCACCATCTTTCTGTACAGCTCCCCCCTACTCTGCCTAGACTGGGGACAGGTGACAGTGTCTTGCTGGGGTGACATAAAACTGGCAAAGGCCTTGGAGAGCGTTCCCCTGCCAGTGCTGGACAAGCTGCCTGCTCGCCTCCTCTCCCCCGCTACTTGGCCCACAGAACCACGCCCTCTGCCGCTAGCGGCGTCAGATGGGAAGGATTGTTTCAGCTTGTGCACCAGGGCCTGTTGATATTGATTCACTCTCATACTCCTTTCCTCTACAGGGATGAGAGTGGAAAGGTTCTGCTTGTACCGTGGGTCCAGGAGAGTGAACACCCAGTAATCGGTGTTTGAAAAAATGCTTCTAACGCGAGGGTCACGGGATAGGCAGCCTAACATGAAGTCTGCCATGTGCGCCAGAGTCCCAACACGCAAGAATTCCCTCTCCTCACTGGCCTGACTCTCCATTTCCTCCTCCTCCTCCTCCAACTCCTCCTCTTCAGCCCATACACGCTCAAGAGTTAAGAAGGACTGAGCATTGGTACCCTCTTCTGTCTCGCCAACATTCTCCTCCTCTTCCTCCTCATCCTCATCCCCCTCCTCCAATACGCGCTGAGAAACAGACCGGAGGGTGCTCTGGCTATCAAGCGACGTATCTTCTTCCCCCATCTCCTGTGACAAGCGCAAAGCTTCTGACTTCATGCTGAGCAGTGAGTTTTTCAACAGGCAAAGCAGCGGGATGGTGAGGCTGATAATGGCGGCATCGCCGCTGACCATCTGTGTTGACTCCTCATAGTTGCTCAACACCTGGCAGATATCAGACATCCACGTCCATTCCTCATTGTAGACTTGAGGAATCTGACTGACCTGACTACCAGTTCTGGTGGAAGTTGGCATCTGGCAGTCTACAATCGCTCTGCGCTGCTGGTAAACTCTGGATAACATGTTTAATGTGGAAATCCATCTCGTGGGCATGTCGCACAGTAGTCGGTGAGCAGGTAGTTGTAGGCGGCGCTGCTCTGCCCTGAGAGTGGTAGCATCTGTGGTCGACTTGCGGAAATGCGCACAGATGCGGCGCACCTTGGTGAGCAAATCAGACAGATTGGGGTATGTCTTGAGGAACCGCTAAACTATATTGAACACGTGGGCCAGGCATGGCACATGTGTCAGTCTGCCGAGTTGCAGAGCCACCACCAGGTTACGCCCGTTGTCACACACAACCATGCCTGGCTTGAGGTTAAGCGGTGCCAGCCACACATCGGTCTGCGCCGTGATGCCTTGTAACAGCTCTTGGGCGGTGTGCCGTTTGTCACCTAAGCTCAGCAGTTTGAGCACCGCCTGCTGGCGCTTACCCACGGCATTGCTGCTGCGCCTAGAGCTACCGACTGAAGGTGCCGTGCCCACGGATGGTAATTCGGTGGAGGAGGAAGAGGGGTCGGAGGAGGAGGAGGCATAGTAGGTCTGAGAGACCGTGACCGAGGTAGGCCCCGCAATCCTCGGTGTGGGCAGTACATGAGCGGCCCCAGGGTCATTCTCGGTCCCAGCCTCCACCAATTTAACCCAATGTGCCGTCAGTGAGATATAGTGTCCCTGCCCGGCAGCACTTGTCCACGTGTCCGTGGTTAGGGGGACCTTCTCAGAAACAGCGTTGGTCAGGGCACGGATGATGTTCTCTGACACGTGCTGGTGTAGGGCTGGGACGGCACATTGGTAAAAATAGTGGTGGCTGGGGACCGAATACCGAGGGGCAGCCACCGCCATGAGATTGTGAAAGGCCTCGGTCTCTACCAGCCTATAGGGCAGCATCTCCAGGCTAAGCAATTTGGAGATGTGGACGTTGAGGGCTTGGGCATGTGGGTGGGTGGAACTGTATTTCCTCTTGCGCTCCAGCGTTTGCTGTAAAGACAGCTGAACGCTGCGCAGGGACACATTGGTGGACACTGTGGAGGATCGGGGAGGCGAAGGTGTGGTTTTCCAGTGGGAGGCTCTCGTGCCGGGGTCCTGGGCAGGGGGTTGACTAGCAGAGGCAGCGAGTGACACAGGGAAGGAGCAGTGGTGTGACCCGCAGGAGGTGGTGAACGGCCTTGGTTCCATTGAGTGGGGTGTTTAGCGCTCATATGCCTGCGCATGCTGGTGGTGGTTAGGCTAGTAGTGGTGGCACCCCTGCTGATTCTGGTGTGGCACAGGTTGCACACCACAGCCCGTCAGTCATCCTCACTTTCTTTAAAGAACCTCCAGACTTGCGAACATCTAGGCCTCGCCACGGGAACTTCACCTTGTGAAACAGTTGCTGCTGATGCACCAGCTCTGGCCCTGCTTCTCCCTCTGGCCACACCACTGCCTCTTACAACCTGTTCTGGTGCAGCACTCGCCTGGAGTGAGTGTGCTGAACTGTGACACAAAGAAAGGTTACACGCAGCTGTGTGAAATGGATTTGTATCACTGAGCTAAAACAACAAAAAAACTAATTTTTTTGGTATATTTTGTTTTGGGTTTTTGTTTTTTTTGGAACTTGACGTGCAGAAACTATCGTAGAGCTAACTGACACCGTACTGACGGTAGCTATTTAGACTGCGACCCAGACAAATGTCGCAGAGAGATTTTTGGGATCAAGCCATACACGTGACAGGCAGCAAAAGACTTGGTTGTATTCAGTGACGTACAGAAAGTGTCACCTGGACAGAAAATAGTGAGTGTACTGAACTGTGACACACAGAAACGTTCCACACTGCTGTGTGCAATGGATTTGTATCACTGAGATATAACATTAAAAAAAAAGGGGGTTATATATGGCGATAGCTGCACTACTAGTGCCAGCCAGCCAAGCCAGGAGACTTCTAGCCCTTAGAAGGGCTGTTGGGTTCTTTGTCTTCTAGCCCTTAGAAGGGCTGTTGGGTTCTTTGTGGGTGATTCCTGCCTAACAGAGAACTAAATGCAGGCCCTAACACTGTCCCTGAAACGCAGCAGCTCTATCCCTAACGACATCCAGACGGCATCTGAGCCGAGCACCGTGGCCAGTCAGTAGTATATTCTAGGGTCACCTGATCAGGCCAGCCAACCCCTGCTATCGACATGTAAGGGCCCCACGTGATGCTGGGTGGTACGCAGAGTCTCCTGGCTTGTGATTGGCTGTGTTTTTAGGCGCCAAAAAAGCACGATGCGGAAGTTGCCATTTCCTCGAGCATGGCGAGATACTCGTCCGAGCAGCGAGCACTTACGAGTACCCTAATGCTCGAACGAGCACCAAGCTCGGACGAGCATGCTCGCTCATCTCTAGCAATAACCAAAGACAATTACCTTTCCCAACTGGTTCAGGACCCGACTAGAGGGACGCCATACTGGACTTAGTATTAACCAATAGACCTGACAGAATAACAGATGTGCAGGTCGGGGGACACCTGGGAAACAGTGACCATAACATAATAACCCTCTAATTGTCATTCAAAAGAGTGTTTCTTCAGGGAGGAACAAAAATACCAAACTTTAAAAAAGCTAAATTTAGCCAACTAAGAGAAGCCATAGGCCTAACTAACTGGGACAAAGTCCTCAAAAATAAAAATACAGCCACAAAATGGGAGATTTTTAAAAGCATCCTAATATCTAATTGTGAGAGGTACATACCTTATGGGAATAAAAGGTTAAGGAGCAAGAAAAAACCAATGTGGATAAATAGAGCTGTAAAAAAAGCAATAAATGACAAACAGAAAGCATTTAAATCACTAAAACAGGAGGAGAGCGAGGAAGCGAGGAAAAACTATAAGGAAAAAAATAGAATATGTAAAAGACAAATAAAAGCAGCCAAACTAGAGACCGAGAGATTAATCGCCAAAGAGAGTAAAACTAACCCTAAAATGTTCTTCAATTATATAAATACTAAAAAGTATAAACCTGAAGGTGTCGGCCCCTTACAGAGTAATGAGGGGGGAGTTGCAGAGAGCGATGAGGAGAAAGCGAAGCTACTAAATATCTTTTTCTCCACTGTATTCACTGAGGAAAATAAACTGTCAGATGAAATGCAGAGTATAAAAGTAAATTCCCCTTTAAAAGTGTCCTCTCTGACCCAGGAAGAGGTACAGCAACGTCTTAAAAATATTAAAATAGACAAATCACCAGGACCGGATGGCATACACCCCTGAATCCTAAGAGAATTAAGTAATCTTATCGACAGACCCTTATTTCTGATATCTAAGGACTCTATACTGACGGGGAGTGTTCCACAGGATTGGCGCATAGCAAATGTGGTGCCAGTATTCAAAAAGGTACAAAAACAGAGCCCGGAAACTATAGGCCAGTAAGTTTAACTTCTGTTGTGGGTAAACTGTTTGAAGGTTTTCTGAGAGATGCTATCTTGGAGTACCTCAATGAAAATAAGCAAATAACTCCGTATCAGCATGGCTTCATGAGGGATCGGTCATGTCAAACCAATTTAATCAGTTTCTATGAGGAGGTAAGTTCTAGACTTGACCGCGGCGACTCAATGGATGTCGTATATTTGGACTTCTCCAAAGCGTTTGACACTGTACCACATAAAAGGTTAGTATACAAAATGAGAATGCTTGGCCTGGGAGAAAATGTCTGTATGTGGGTAAGTAACTGGCTCAGTGATAGAAAACAGAGGGTGGTTATTAACGGTAGATACTCAGATTGGGTCGCTGTCACTAGTGGGGTACCACAGGGGTCTGTATTGGGTCCTATTCTCTTCAATATATTTCTTAATGATATTGTAGAAGGTTTGCATAGTAAAATATCAATTTTTGCAGATGACACTAAACTGTGTAAAGTAATTAACACAGAAGAGGACAGTACACTGCTACAGCAGGATCTGGATAGACTGGAGGCTTGGTCAGAAAAGTGGCAGATGAGGTTTAACACTGACAAATGTAAGGTTATGCATATGGGAAGGAATAATGCAAGTCACCGGTACATACTAAATGGTAAAGCACTGGGTAACTCTGACATGGAAAAGGACCTAGGAATTTTAGTGAACAGCAAACTGAGCTGTAGAAGCCAGTGCCAGACAGCTGCTGCCAAGGCCAATAAGATAATGGGTTGCATCAAAAGGGGCATAGATGCCCGTGATGAGAACATAGTCCTGCCACTTTACACATCACTAGTCAGACCACACATGGAGTACTGTGTACAGTTCTGGGCTCCTGTGAACAAGGCAGACATAGCAGAGCTGGAGAGGGTTCAGAGGAGGGCAACTAAAGTAATAACTGGAATGGGTGGACTACAGTACCCAGAAAGATTATCAAAATTAGGGTTATTCACTTTAGAAAAAAGACGACTGAGGGGAGATCTAATAACTATGTATAAATATATCAGGGGTCAGTACAGAGATCTTTTCCATCATCTATTTATCCCCAGGACTGTGACTGTGAGGAGGGGACATCCTCTGCGTCTGGAGGAAAGAAGGTTTGTACATAAACATAGAAGAGGATTCTTTATGGTAAGAGCAGTGAGACTATGGAACTCTCTGCCTGAGGAGGTGGTGATGGTAAGTTTACTAAAAGAGTTCAAGAAGGGCCTGGATGTATTTCTGGAGGGTATTACAGGTTATAGTTACTAGAGAGGGGTTGTTGATCCAGGGAGTTATTCTGATTGCCTGATTGGAGTCGGGAAGGAATTTTTCCCCCTAAAGTGAGGAAAATTGGCTTCTACCTCACAGGGTTTTTTTTTTGCCTTCCTCTGGATCAACTTGTAGAAAAACAGGCTGAACTGGATGGACAGATCCTTTTTTCGGCCTTACAAACTATGTTACTATGTTATATGTTACAGCCATACAGGGTCACGCTAAATTTTTATGTGCTTCGCCTGCACTGTAACTCGGTCACTCTGTACTCACAGCCATACAGGGTCACGCTAAATTATTATGTGCTTCGCCTGCTCCTGCACTGTAACTTGGTCACTCTGTACTCACAGCCATACAGGGTCACGCTAAATTTTTATGTGCTTCGCCTGCTCCTGCACTGTAACTCGGTCACTCTGTAGTCACAGCCATACAGGGCCACTGTAAATTTTTATGTGCTTCGCCTGCTCCTGCACTGTAACTCTGGACGAAAGAAGGTTTGTACATAAACATAGAAGAGGATTCTTTACGGTAAGAGCAGTGAGACTATGGAACTCTCTGCCTGAGGAGGTGGTGATGGTAAGTTCACTATAAGAGATCAGGAGAGGCCTGGATGTATTTCTGGAGGGTATTACAGGTTATAGTTACTAGAGAGGAGTCGTTGATCCAGGGAGTTATTCTGATTGCCTGATTGGAGTCGGGAAGGAATTTTCCCCCTAAAGTGAGGAAAATTGGCTTCTACCTCACAGGGTTTTTTTTTGCCTTCCTCTGGATCAACTTGTAGGAAAACAGGCTGAACTGGATGGACAGATCCTTTTTTCGGCCTTACAAACTATGTTACTATGTTATATGTTACAGCCATACAGGGTCACGCTAAATTTTTATGTGCTTCGCCTGCTCCCGCACTGTAACTCGGTCACTCTGTTGTCACAGCCATACAGGGCCACTAAATTTTTATGTGCTTCGCCTGCTCCCGCACTGTAACTCGGTCACTCTGTAGTCACAGCCATACAGGGCCACTGTAAATTTTTATGTGCTTCATCTGCTCCTGCACTGTAACTCGGTCACTCTGTAGTCACAGCCATACAGGGTCACGCTAAATTTTTATGTGCTTCGCCTGCACCTGCACTGTAACTCGGTCACTCTGTATTCACAGCCATACAGGGTCACGCTAAATTTTTATGTGCTTCCTCTGCTCCTGCACTGTAACTCGGTCACTCTGTAGTCACAGCCATACAGGGTCACGCTAAATTTTTATGTGCTTCACCTGCTCCCGCACTGTAACTCGGTCACTCTGTTGACACAGCCATACAGGGCCACGATAAATTTTTATGTGCTTCGCCTGCTCCTGCACTGTAACTCGGTCACTCTGTAGTCACAGCCATACAGGGTCACGCTAAATTTTTTATGTGCGTCGCCTGCTCCCGCACTGTAACTCGGTCACTCTGTAGTCACAGCCATACAAGGTCACTGTAAATTTTTATGTGCTTCGCCTGCTCCCGCACTGTAACTCTGTCACTCTGTAGTCACAGCCATACAGGGCCACTGTAAATTTTTATGTGCTTCGCCTGCTCCCGCACTGTAACTTGGTCACTCTGTACTCACAGCCATACAGGGTCACGCTAAATTTTTATGTGCTTCGCCTGCTCCTGCACTGTAACTCGGTCACTCTGTAGTCACAGCCATACAGGGCCACTGTAAATTTTTATGTGCTTCGCCTGCTCCTGCACTGTAACTCTGGACGAAAGAAGGTTTGTACATAAACATAGAAGAGGATTCTTTACGGTAAGAGCAGTGAGACTATGGAACTCTCTGCCTGAGGAGGTGGTGATGGTAAGTTCACTATAAGAGATCAGGAGAGGCCTGGATGTATTTCTGGAGGGTATTACAGGTTATAGTTACTAGAGAGGAGTCGTTGATCCAGGGAGTTATTCTGATTGCCTGATTGGAGTCGGGAAGGAATTTTTCCCCCTAAAGTGAGGAAAATTGGCTTCTACCTCACAGGGTTTTTTTTTGCCTTCCTCTGGATCAACTTGTAGGAAAACAGGCTGAACTGGATGGACAGATCCTTTTTTCGGCCTTACAAACTATGTTACTATGTTATATGTTACAGCCATACAGGGTCACGTTAAATTTTTATGTGCTTCGCCTGCTCCCGCACTGTAACTCGGTCACTCTGTTGTCACAGCCATACAGGGCCACTGTAAATTTTTATGTGCTTCGCCTGCTCCCGCACTGTAACTCGGTCACTCTGTAGTCACAGCCATACAGGGCCACTGTAAATTTTTATGTGCTTCGCCTGCTCCCGCACTGTAACTCGGTCACTCTGTAGTCACAGCCATACAGGGCCACTGTAAATTTTTATGTGCTTCGTCTGCTCCTGCACTGTAACTCGGTCACTCTGTAGTCACAGCCATACAGGGTCACGCTAAATTTTTATGTGCTTCGCCTGCACCTGCACTGTAACTCGGTCACTCTGTATTCACAGCCATACAGGGTCACGCTAAATTTTTATGTGCTTCCTCTGCTCCTGCACTGTAACTCGGTCACTCTGTAGTCACAGCCATACAGGGTCACGCTAAATTTTTATGTGCTTCACCTGCTCCCGCACTGTAACTCGGTCACTCTGTTGACACAGCCATACAGGGCCACGATAAATTTTTATGTGCTTCGCCTGCTCCTGCACTGTAACTCGGTCACTCTGTAGTCACAGCCATACAGGGTCACGCTAAATTTTTTATGTGCGTCGCCTGCTCCCGCACTGTAACTCGGTCACTCTGTAGTCACAGCCATACAAGGTCACTGTAAATTTTTATGTGCTTCGCCTGCTCCCGCACTGTAACTCTGTCACTCTGTAGTCACAGCCATACAGGGCCACTGTAAATTTTTATGTGCTTCGCCTGCTCCCGCACTGTAACTCTGTCACTCTGTAGTCACAGCCATACAGGGCCACTGTAAATTTTTATGTGCTTCGCCTGCTCCCGCAGTGTAACTCGGTCACTCTGTAGTCACAGCCATACAGGGCTACGATAAATTTTTATGGGCTGGGTGAGCACAATTGTCTTGATGGTCACCACCGGGCTGTTGCCTGAGAATTTGGGGTAATGGTGGGATTAGGCAGCCTCAGAGGCATCCATGCATGCTGCCCCTGCTGTTTCCTGTCCATTTCCGTGGTGTTTCCATCATTTTCTGAGGTTTCCAGGTTTTCACCCAGCCTTCCCTAGGCAGAGCCTTGGTCCCCTGCAAAAAATGCTCGAGTCTCACATTGACTTCAATGGGGTTCGTTATTCGAAACGAGCACCTGAGCTTTGGGAAAAATTCGACTCGAATAACGAGCACCTGAGCATTTTAGTGCTCGCTCATCTCTAATAATAACACACTGCACTGTCCATTTTTTTAAATGCTTTTTAAAATTAAAAATGGTGCTAATAATTGTTCCTTCTGGGGGTAAGACATCTGTCAGTGTTGTAAACATATGGTGGTATCGGAAGAAGCAATGGCCCTTCCCCATTTTTCTATTAAATATGGCTAAGGGAGGGAACATAACAAGCAAGTTAAAAAATTATTGTGTTATATGAACAGAGTCTTTTTTTTAGTCTTAAATGTCAAGTTTCTACAGTCATGTACCTGTAATATGATTGATTTTAAGCATTTCATTTATAATTGCCCACCTAGGACTACACTTCTCTCATTGAGATATGCAAGGTAACTCTCCTTCTAGACAAAAAAAACAATGTCTGAAGAGAAAATTACCTTCTTAGTTGACTGACCTTGGGAGTCTTCTTTTTGGTGCTCTTTATCATTTGTGAGACCAAAAAGTATTCCTGGTGAGTATTGTATGCCAGGCAACCCGCTCTTCTTGGAAGAAAAGATGCAAATTTGCATATCTTAATTATGCTGGCATTAGTTGTTGTCCTATGGACAGACTCTCCCACCTCAGCTGTAGATCTCTGCAGTTCATCCAGAGTGATCATGGGCCTCTTGGCTGCATCTCTGATCAGTCTTCTCCTTGTTTAGAGGGACGGCCGGGTCTTGGTAGATTTGCAGTGGTCTGATCCTCCTTCCATTACAATATGATGCTTGCACAGTGCTCCTTGGGATGTTTAAAGCTTGGGAAATCTTTTGGTATCCAAATCCGGCTTTAAACTTCTCCACGACAGTATCAGGGACCTGCCTGGTGTGTTCCTTGGTGTTCATGATGCAGAACCCTGAGACTATCACAGAGCAGGTGCATTTATACGGAGACTTGATTACACACAGGTGGATTCTATTTATCTTCATCAGTCATTTAGGACAACATTGGATTATTCAGAGATCCTCAATAAACTTCTGGAGGGAGTTTTCTGAACTGAAAGTAAATAATTTTGATAATAATTTTGAATAATTTTACACGCCCCACTTTTCAGTTTTATTATTACAAAAAAAGTTTAAATGATCCAATAAATTTTGTTCCACTTCACAATTGTGACCACTTGTTGTTGATTCTTCACCAAAAAATTAAAATGTTGTCTCTTTTTATTTGAAGCCTGAAATGTGGCAAAAGGTTGAAAAGTTCCAGGGGGACGAATACTTTCGCAAGGCACTGTATATATATTAGAAAATACAAAAGACCAAATACAGCAATAAAAGTCAGTGGATAAGGTTCGCAATATGGTAAAACTGGATGGTAAAGGTCAATGGATAAGATCAGTAAGGAAAGGACAATATTCATGAGCAGAAGTGATATAATGGTTACCATCTTTATCAGAAGAAATTAATAGGCCCAAAGGTTAATTAAAGTGTCGTGATCAAGGATATCAGGTCATGACTTCAGGTCTAATTCTCAATAACGAAGATATAGTTCAGATAATAATAGTGGTAATAATAAGAAACTGCCGAAGTCAGTATTAATAATGTACATCACAAAGTGGAATAATAGAAACTAGTGGTGGGCGTAATGGTCTTAAATGGACCCTGTATTACTTAAGGGGTATTTTAGTGAAGACCATGATAGTAAGTTGGCAGAATTTTAATATTAATATGGAACGTTGTCAAGGCCATTAAGACAGCGAGGTAGACTATGGAGATGTTCATCTATATATCTTATACTTAAAGGGAACCTGTCATCTCCGAAACACCCCCTGAACTACAGTAAGCGTTGTATAGTGTAAGTGATGCTGAATCCGAATATGTAAGTTTTATCTTCATACTCACTTCCATTCTGACGCTGTGCTCCCACAAACCAGCAGTAAAATGCACTCACTGGACTCTTCTTTGAGTCCTCTCCATTATGAGAGTGAGCACCGGAGTCCACTGAGTGCATTTTACTGCTGGTTTGTCAGAGCACAACATCGGAATGGAAGTGAGTATGAAGATAAAGCTTACATATTCGGATTCAGCATCACTTACACTATACAACGCTTACTCTAGTTCAGGGGGTGTTTCCGAGATGACAGGTTCCCTTTAAGTCCAGCTGATAGATGATACATAAATTAATAGTTAATAGTTGCTGTGTTCTAATGCCTCATTTAGTCCTGAGGACATTAGCGTATTTAATCGAAATATCCAATACATCTCTCTTTGACAAAGTTGGGAGCATGAGTGGGTGACCAAATCTATTGGAGTTAATTTTAATAGACTAGGGTCACTATTGTGTTTCGTAGAGAAATGTCGAGACACACTGTGGTTGGGATATTTTTTATTAATCTTTGAGCGGTGCTGGTTGATTCTCTCTCTCAGTGTCTGTGTGGTGCGGCCTATGTATTGGATACAACATTTACCGTTGGGACGAGGTGTACTAGCATCTTACGAGCGACCTCGACGGGGGAGTTTTAGTATTTGTAAATACGCTGCAACTCAGCAATACACTCTGCTGGCATGGATTTCTCTATAACGGTCATGGCGAACCTTTTAGAGACCGAGTGCCCAAACTGCCACCCAAAACCCACTTATTTATTGCAGTGCCAACGTGGCAAGTTAACCGGAATACTACAGTCCAATACAGTATATCTTCCATGTACTTTATCATGTAGCTATAATAGCCTGCCTCTGCTGTTCATAGTGCACTCTGCGCTGATGAATGGCAGTAGAAGTCGAAGGCATATTGGTACACCATAGACTTATTCCAGGGCATGGTGGCCTAGGAGAGGGCCCTGAGTGCCACCTCTGGCACCTGTTACATAGGTTGTCCACCACTGCTCTATACTATCACCACTATCACTATCATTTGCCTCTTTTAGACTTCAGTTTTTCCCAGACTAACATCATCTGGTTCATAAGCCTGTACTTTGAACACGGCTCTCTTCATATTTTATTTATTCATCTATTTTTCTTTTCCTTTGGCTCCCCACACATTTTCTTCTCTCTTCTCCTCTTTTCAATTTTGTCAGACAAGCTAATTTTTACTCTTCCGGACTTTTTCTATTGATGACCCATCCTCCGATCCCCCATCGGGAGAGATGGCACGTGCACACTGTGCGAGCCGTTTCTTCATACAGCTGATCGGCGGGGATGCTGCGTGTTCGACCCTCGCCATGCTGATCTTCACGACCAATCCTTAGGATAGTTCATCAATAGACAAAGCCCAGACAACCTCATTAAGATATGCAAATTTGCATATATTCTTCCTAGAAACCAAAAGTACTGTCACCTGGCATACAATACCCATCATGCATATTTTCTGGTTTCCTTACTGAGCACAACAAAGAGTACAATCCCCAAGAGTAGAATCATTTTTTTTTAAATTCAAGATAAATTCCAAATTAATAACTTTCATTTGCTTAACTCTAATATTATCTTTATTTATTCATACCCCATTGATCTTTATCGAGTCATTTTTCTCCTTTTTTACCATTAGGTTTTTGGTGGTAGCCTTAAAATATTCAATCACTGCTTTTTCATAGGGTTTTTTATCTCTGTTGCTGTGCATGTATTCCTATATAATGCTTCTCAGGAACATAGACATGCAATCTATCTCATACCAGGAATCCAGCTCTTTCTGGATAACTACCCTTTAACAGAGCTAAGCAAAACAACTTTGGCTTGGCTGCCTGAGATGCCTTGGTTGGGATACTGCACTATTTTTTCTTATGGAGGGTGCATAAGGAATATTGTAAACCAGTCAATGTTCCTCTGTCTTTCTCGTAAAAAATATATGAAAATTTGCACATCTTAAATCTACTGGCATCAGATAGTCTTAGGAAAACTAATATGTATATCTGTCTTAGAAACTGTCTCTATCTCTCTTACACACAAAACATGGCTTTGTTAGAATCTGAAGCTTTTGGGAAATTCTGGACAAATTCTGAACTAGTAGAATCCTTATTCGAACACAAATCAAATCTTTTAAAAATTCAACAAATTAGAAGCAAAACAAATTTCCAGAATTTCATTTTTCTTTCATGTCTTCACAGAGCCATAACTTTTTTGCTTTTCCATTTACACAGACATGAGGGTTTTTTTTTTTTTTTTTTCAGGAGGTTTTACTTTCTTATGCCACCATTTAGTATGGCTTACAATGTAGTGGGAAGCCTAAAAACAATTCCAAATTGCAAAAATGCAATTCTGCCACGGTTTTAAGGGTTTTGTCCCTAAAGTTTTGTGGCAAAACGGACCTGTGCACTGTATTCTCTATGTCAGTATGATTACAAAGATGTCACATATATGTTTTTTCATGTTTTAATGCTGAAACTGCATGTTCTGACCCCTAAACTTTTTGCAGGATGATTGGTAGATTTTATTGATACCATTTTATTGTGTAAGTGACTTTTTGATCATTTTATTACATTTTTTAGGGTATGTGAAGCGATTAAAAAGGAGCATCAGCCATTTTGACTTTTTTTCCATTACAGAATGATTTGTATGGGATAAATATTTTTATATTTTATTAGTATGGGTGTTTCAGATGCGGCAATGCCCCTGATATTTATTTCTGCTTATGTACTTATTTTTTCTTTTTTTTTATTCTAGGAAAAGGGATGTGATTTAAATTTCTATTTTTTCAATATTTTTTATATTTAAAAAATGCTTTCCACTTTTTTTAACCCGTCTAGGAGGATAAAATATTCATTAGTTAGATTTATTTTAGCTTATACTGTAGTTGACACACCACTGGCAAGCCTGCATAGAAACTGCAGCTCTAATTCACTGGAGAGACTCAGCATATTAGAATGAAGGACTGGCTTCCCCGATCCCTATTTAGATGCCGTGGCCACGCTTGACCACGACATCTAAAGGGTTAAATGCCTGCAATTAGCATTATTGCTGGTCACAGACATTAACCACAGGCCTCTGCTGTTTGAAATGAGCACAAGCACAGCAGGTGCCATATTTAAACACCCTCCCAGAAATGTACAACGCTGTATTGATAAAAAAGTATCTACCATTCACTAGTATGTGATGACTAGTGTTGAGTGAACTGAAGTTAACAAAAAGAACTTTGATTGGAATTTCAGGAAACATTTTTAAAAATGAGTTACGTGAACAAAGGGATAAAATGCAGATAAGGCACCTGAGTTGAGCGCAAACTTGATTTATTTGAAACAAAAATAACAAAATGGCAATGGATCTGAAGGAATATGTTACTTTGGGGCACCATACAAAAACACACTGAGTCTGAGTATCTACAGTGCCATGAAAAAGTATTCATACCCCTTGAACATTTTACGTACTAGACTATTGCAAAGTAGCAAGTATGTGTAAAGTGAAAAGAAAATGATACATGGTTGTAAAAATGTTTAATAAATAAAAATGTAAAAAGGGTGGCGTGCATTTGTTTTCAGCCCTCTGTACTCTGATACCCCTAAAAAAAATCCAGTGTGACCAATAGCCCTTAGAAGTCAGCTAATTAGTAAATAAAGTACATCTGTGTGTAATTTCTTCTCAGTATAACTACAGCTGTTCTGTGAAGGCCACAAAATTTGTTATTGAAGAGAAACTAAGTGTTGAGGAACGAAAGCTGCTTTGCGGCCAGCCAATCCACAGATCCCTTCTGATGTCACAGCCCTATAAAACCCTCATCCCACACAGTCTCCGCTATTGTCCTGTGACCCCAGCATAGGGAGAGACACTGTAAGTGCTCATGCAATAGGAACACTGTTGCTAAAAACAATTAATAGTAGAATATTGGAAGGAGAGTGCAGCGAGAGTGTAGGGAGTGTCCAGTGAGAGTGCAAGTCAGACCTATAAACCAGTGGTTCTCAACTCCAGTCCTCGGGACCCACCTGCTAGTCAGGATTTAGGAATATCCCACAGAATGAATACCTGTGGTAAGTCCTGATGGATGGACGCTAATTATATCAGCTGGTCTAAACTAAGGAAATCCTGAAAACCTGACTGGCAGGTGGGTCCCGAGAACTGGAGTTGAGAACCACTGCTATAAACCATCTAAGCAAAACGTTATCAGTCACCTATTGGCAGCAGCTAAGGCGTTAATATCACTGCACTGGCTTAGCCAATTCCCGCCATCACATCGGAAATGGGTGCCGAAGGTAAATCAGATCTGTCAATTTGAGGAACTTACGAGCTTCGCCAACAGTGCTAGGGTTAATAATCTTAAAGTGTGGTCTCCCTGGCGTCAATTCCAGGGACGCAGCTCTGTACCGAGTGAGCCAACCTCACAATAAGGAGATCCATTTACCCCTCCCTTTTCAAAACAGATTGTGTTTTGTTTTTTTCCTTTTCTCTCTTATGTTTCAATGCTACTATTTTACCTGTGCAATCCTTACGAACAAACCAATTGAGTCTGGTTGTAATATTGTAACTCTTATTGTAAAGAGATTTTGCATTTTGTTATTACTTGAATACTTCCATAAATAAAGAATTACAAAAATAAAATAAAAAAAATTGTTAAATCTTAAGAAGAAAATTGTAAGCCCAGGGGTAACTAATTATCTCCATTATTTTTGTGAGCATACTGAGAAATAATTGATCTCTGGGGTTTCTGGGTCATTAATACATTCTAAGCACTTCTCCTATAAAGTATATATAAATCAGACCAGGGGCAGTTATCTGCAAACCCAAGTTAAACATTCTCAGTGTGACATTTCCTGCTTTTTCTTTCTTTTTTTTATCAGTATGGAATTAACATTTGTGACTCAAGAAAATAAGCAAAAAAAATAATCATCATGAGCGTAGAAATCAGAGTTATAAAATGATTTAAAAAATCTTCATGCAAGACGAGTCTATGATGGAAATCAGTTCTGAATGTTTTCAAAAGGGCCGTTCCTTACCAACCATTCTTTTTCAAAAATTGTGTTACTATGGATCTAAATAGAACAGTTGTCACTGAGATCATACTTTTGGGGTTCTCCCGTGGTCCTACCATAAGTACTGTCCTCTTTCTTCTGTTCTTTGTGATCTACTTAATTACGGTCATTGGAAATTCTCTCCTCATGTTGGTTGTTCTCATTAACCCCCATCTTCACACCCCCATGTATTATTTTCTTTGGATATTGTCCTTCCTGGACTTATGTAACTCATCATCGGTTGTACCCAGGTTGTTGCGGGACCTCTTCTCTATTGATAGATCAATATCGGTCGGGGCTTGTGCCATACAGTTCTATATTATACTTCTTATGGGTGGTGCTGAGTGTCTTCTTCTCACTATCATGGCCTATGACCGATACTTAGCCATCTGCCGGCCTCTCCACTATCCGGTACTGATGAGGTGGAGCATCTGTTATCGTCTGACAGCCATTGTAGTGATATTGAGCTTCTTCATATTTGTATTTCCATCCCTTGCCATGCCTATGCCTCTGTGTTACCCAAACAAGGTCAACCACTTCATGTGTGAGATTCTAGCGATCAGGAAGCTGACTTGTACTCATTTCTACTTCAGTGAGATCCTGGTACTCTGCATTTGTTTCACCTCTGTTCTCCTTCCCTTTGTCTTCATCATTGTTACTTATTATTGTATTATATCCTCTGTATTAAAGATTCAGTCTGCAGGAAGGTCTAAAGCTTTCTCCACCTGCACCTCCCATGTCTTGGTGGTGGCTTTATTCTTTGGGACTGGGATGATTATGTATTTTGGGCCATCAGCAGAATACTCCACCAATCAAGGGAAATATATCTCTGTGTTTTATAATATTATTTGCCCAATGTTAAATCCTCTAATTTACAGTCTGAATAACAAGGATGTCAAAGAACAACTTAAAAAAATTGGAAGTTTTTGTATTTCTGAAAATTTGTAAAATTGGACCAATGTCCAGTATTATTTAGTTGTTTTTTTTTTTTTGTTTCATACTACCAAACATTCATAGACCAATAAGGCTCATTCATTAATTCTTCCCTAGATTTACAGTGGCAGCGTCCTTCAACACTTTACTTCTGTACTTTTATTCATAGTTAAATAATTAAAGGAGGAATGCTAGGAGAGATATAACTTTCTCATTTTGGTGCAACCCATATTCCCAGGTATCTGAAGCATGACTTGCCGTTCACCACTTGACTGTCCTCCGCTCTAGGTCAAAAATTTCCCACAGACCCCACAAGATTATTAATTAAACAAATACTCCAAAAAAAAACACCCCAAAATTTATTTTAGGGTGTTTTTAACAAGTAGTTCAAAACTTAGCCCTTGGTGTTATAAAATAAATAAATAAATAATAAATAATAAATATATATATATATATATATATATATATATATATATATATATATATTTACCTGGCAATATTCGGTTTGCCAAATTTTTTAAAAAGATCGGGCCAAAACAGATTACTTCCAATTTTCTTGGAAATTGATATGAAACACCCTCTAGTCTCCTAGCACTCTCCGCAACCATAGCTACGGATTAACCCCTTCGCGCCTGGAGCTTTTTTCGGTTCTGCATTTTCGTTTTGCGCTCCCTGCCTTCAAACAGCCATAACTCTTTTATTTTTCTGTTCACATAGCTGTATGAGGGCTTGTTTTTTGCGGGACAAGTTGTACTTTCCAACGCCACCATTTAATATTGCATACGGTGTAGTGGGAAGCGGGAAAAAAATTCCAAACCGGGTGAAATTGCAAAGAAAACGCTATTCCGCTACAGTTCTACGGGTTTCTTATTTACAGCGTTCGATGTGCATTAAAACTGATCTGTTACTTTCATTCTACTGGTCAGTACGAATCCAGCAATACCTAATATGTATAGTTTTTCCTGCGTTTTCATAGTGATAAAATAATTAGAAAGTTGCCCTTTTTTTTTTTTTTTTTCCTTGTCAAATCTTGACCCCTATAACTTTTTGGTATTTAAGTGTACAGAGCTGTATGGGGGCTCATTTTTTGCGGGACGATCTGAAGTTTTTATTGATACCATTCTGGGGTGTGTATGACTTTTTGATCACTTTTTATTTAATTAACAAAAAACGGCAAATCGCCATTTGGACGCTTTTTTCCACCACACAATTCGCCGTATTGGAATTTTTTTTTTATATTTTAAAAGTACGGGCGTTTTCGGTCACGGTGATACCCATGATGTCTATATTTAATGTTATTTAGGTATTTATTTTTTACTTATACGGAAAGGGGGGTGATTTGAACTTTTACATCTTTTTTATTTTTTATATATTTTTTAACATTTTTTTTTAATTTTTTTTTTACTATTAGAAAGCTCAAATATGGGCTTATATATTGTGGCTTTTTTTTTTTTTCTTTATGAGCAATTCTGGGTTTTATAGACTCAGAAATCCATGAATTGCTCATTTCTTATCCTGGCCTGCCATCTAGTGGCCAGAATAAGAATTGCACTTTGAAAACTGTAATCCTCACCAGCGAGGATTACAGTTTTCATATGGTGTACAGACACCCCGAATGCTTCCGGGTTTAGACGCAACTAGATGCCGTGATCACGTGTGATCACGGCATCTAGTCACCCCGGAAGACGCCGCCGACACAGTAGGTAGCGGCAAGTCTCTGCTGTTAGAAACAGCAGAGACTTGCCGGCCATGACGCCCGCCGCACCCGCGAGCGGGCGCCATGTGCCCGCATCGCCCCAGCGCCGTACATGTACGGCGCTGGTCGCGAAGGGGTTAAAGCTTGTTTGACAGCATTAAAGCACATTGCGCCATCACATATGTTATGCTTTTTCATATTTCAAAGATTCCAAAAATTGTTATCGGAGGCAGATGGTGTTTAAATGCACATTGTGTTATAAGATAAGAAATTAACAAAAACAGTGGCTTGTTGGGAGACCAAGCATCCAAAAAAATAGGTCTTGACTGTGTCAAAATGGCTGCTCATATGACATGCAGAAGCACTAACTGTCGGATAAAAAGGCAGCAGGCAGGCAGCAAAATGATAGAGGCAGCAGCAGCCGTATAGAACATGATGGCAGGCAGGTAGCAGCAGTGACATCAAGGCGGCAGCAGCATGACAGAGGCAGCAGCAACAGCCGTGAGGAATATGTTTGTAGGCAGGCCTTAGCAGTGGCATCATGGTGATATGATGGAGGCAGGCAGCAGCAGTACAGAACATGATGGTAGGCATGACAGCAGGCACACAAACAGCAACAATGGCAAGATGGCGAGCTGTCAACAAGGCCAGATCTATTCAATGGCCTCAGTCAGAGGAGTGTGAAAATCCTCCCGAATGCAGGCTTGGTTTATTTTGACAAAAGTAAAGTTTTGGACATTGGTGGAGAACATCTTGGTCCGTTTGTGTGTCACCACACCCACCACATTCATGAAAACCCTTTACAAGGTAACACTGGGTAAGAAAGAGAGAGTGCTGTGCCAGTTCAGGCCACTTTTCCAGTCTGCCTGCCCAGAAATCAATGGGGTCAGGGTATGCACTAGAGACTGGCCAGAGTGTAGGTAGGCCTGAACCTGGGCATGGAGGCAGAAGGCATACCTCCCAACCGTCCCGGATCCAGCGGGACAGTCCCGGATTTCAGTGGCTGTCCCGCTATCCCGGGCAGGGGAGGTATGTCCCGCTTTCAGCTGTCTCTGCTTCCATAGGACGCAGAGACAGCTGATTAAATGGTGAAGCAGGAGCTCTCCGCTCCTCACTTTATCTCAGCCTCCCTCCTCCACTTTCCACTAACCTTGTCTGGGGGAGGAGGGGGGGCTGTGGAGCTCTCAGGAGGACTTGTAGGTTCAACCTCCGTAATAGGTAGATTGTAGTGGCTAGAAGGAGGTCTGTGACATCACTGGTCACATGCCCCTTCATGGTCACATGGCAAACCCCCGACTGCAGGAGCTTATGGAAAGAGGTGGGGCTGTGTGTGCTGGCCAGCAGCCCAGTGAAGAAGGATGTGCTGCAGTCCTGGAGCTTCATGGGGAGCAGGTAAGGGCAGTATATGGAGCTCATATATGAGGGGGCAGGTGAGGGGCAGCATATGGACTCATATATGAGGGGACAGGTGAGGGGCAGCATATGGACTCATATATGAGGGGACAGGTGAGGGGCAGCATATGGACTCATATATGAGGGGACAGGTGAGGGGCAGTATATGGACTCATATATGAGGGGGCAGGTGAGGGGCAGCATATGGACTCATATATGAGGGGGCAGGTGAGGGGCAGCATATGGACTCATATATGAGGAGGCAGGTGAGGGGCAGCATATGGACTCATATATGAGGGGGCAGGTGAGGGGCAGCATATGGACTCATATATGAGGAGGCAGGTGATGGGCAGCATATGGACTCATATATGAGGGGACAGGTGAGGGGCAGCATATGGACTCATATATGAGGGGACAGGTGAGGGGCAGCATATGGACTCATATATGAGGAGGCAAGTGAGGGGCAACATATGGAGCTCATATATGAGGGGGCAGGTGAGGGGCAGCATATGGACTCATATATGAGGGGGCAGGTGAGGGGCAACATATGGAGCTCATATATGAGGGGGCAGGTGGAGCACTCAGGAGCAGTGGGGTTCAAGTGGAGTGGAATCTGATGCAATTACAGGTGTTTATAGTACAGATCTTGGTGTATTCTGGGGCCATATCGGGGTGGGGCTTTATGGGGCTTAAATCTGTGAGGGGGGGCATGTGGTGTATACTGGGAGACAGAATAGGAGAGGACTCCAGCATAACGGAAACCTGACAGATCCGGTTTCGTTATTTTTGGGCGGAGTTAGAGGCGTGGCCTAGTGCAAAAAAAATTGCCGCGGCGCGCTAGGCGCGCGCCGCACATATTGTCCCTCTTTCCTCTTTTCCAAAGTTGGGAGGTATGAGAAGGTCTTGGCTCACAGATTGTCCCCAGTATGGTGTGGCATGTGAAAAAACTTCTCAATCATGTTGAGGAGACCAGTATGGCTGCTACTGCTACGGCTTCTGATGCTCGTGTTGGAAAGAGGTGGATGACTCTGCAGAGGGCAGAGTGGACTGCGGCAAGCTGCATACACAGGCCCTGATTTATCATACCTTCACTCCAGAATTATGGCATCAAAAAGTAGCAAAATAGGGCTTTTGCGACTTTTTACACTCACTAGTGCAAATTTTTGCAACTTTTTGCATGTATACCCCACTCACTCCAGTTTTGTAATATGGGTGGAAAAGCAGGTGTGGTTAGCTATGTGAATGAGTTTCACTCCAGATTTATCATTGAGACTTTTTTAAGAAGTCGCAAATAAGTTGCAATCTCACTCCAGAAGCAGGGTGGAGTAGGAAAACTGGAGGAGCTTCTCTAGACAGAAGTGTTAGGCTTAAGGACAAGCCAAATTTATCAAACAACATGCGGCAATTGATAAACGTGGTACAAAGTACTCCAACACAGACTGAAGCAAAACTGGCTTCAAATATTCCCCTCATGATAAATTCCCCCCACAGTGTTTCCTGGTAATAATGTAATTTGTCCTACGTTCTAAGATAAATATAAGGGGGTTGACATCATTAATGTTACAGATGTCCTTGATTACAAACTTTGTGACTTCTTGAAAGGGCTTCGGCCCTCTCATGAGCTCCCACTGTCTGAACTCGAAACAATGCATGCTCCCTGGTGAGGCAGTCTGGTGCATAACAAACCTGTTCATGGTTTCCCGCTGCTCATACAGATGCTGTAGCATGTGGAATGTTGAATTCCAGTGAATTAGAATGTGAATGATTGAGTGATGTATTGGCAGAACATTCTATCACTGCAAGTCCAGGAGACCGTTCCTCGCCATGTAAGAAATGAAATGTAAGGACAGTCTCCTCGACATTGCCAGCACCGTGCGCAAGCAAGCCATGCATGGAGCATGTGTTATTTCCCACAGGTTCAGGGCCGCCATTGACTCTGGCCACCTTGACCAGTTGGATTCAGTGGGGTGACAGCCTCATGTGAGGCATGTTTGCTGCTTGATGTACTTTACCAACTGCTCAACTGTGTGGCTACTCTCGCCCAGGCTGATCAGACCCAACATAGCGTGGCAAAGATTGACTTGACATATGTATGTGATAGGAAGGAGGGTGAGTGGGAGTGTTTCCATGGAGGAGGAGGTGGACGAGGCGGATAAGTGACTCGAATGGGAGCCAGGCCAACACAATCATGGGAGGGTCAAAATAACCTGGCCATGTTGCCGGGGTTCAGCTCTGCCGCAAATATTTACCCAGTGGGCCATGAAAGACATGTAATTTCCCTGCCCATAACAGCTGCTTCAAGTGTCCACCATGATGCGAACATTGCCAGAGTGAGAATTGCAGGCCCACGTTTTCCATCACATGAGAGTTCAGACAGAGATGGTTTTTTGAAGGCTGAGCGCATGCCATCAGCTCCCTAAAGGCAGCACACTATACTAAATGGTACAGCAGTGACTGCAGCACCAGCAACTTTACCAGGTCAGAATTAAGCTTGTGCACCAGCGGATTTTTGGGCATCTAAAGTTGTTTCCTGGCCACGCATTCCATTATCGATAGCTGACAATGGAGCAGAGGAGGAGTCTGAGCGGGAGAGGCAGAAAGCAAGGATGACAATTTGAAAGACGCAGTACAGCCCATGTATGCTACCTGGCTGCCACCAGGGACACCAGGAGAAGGAAAGAACTCTTGTTGCAGTAGCCACTTGGATGTCACTTTTGTTTGCCCATGGGATGGAATGATACTGCTTAATGTGCTTCAATAGAGCTGTGGTGCCTACATTGTGTTTGGCGGCCCATGTCTTCTTATAGTCTTGCTTAGCTCTGGCACATGTTGGAGTCCCTCCCTGCGATTTTTATCAGACTGTACGATATCATGATGGGATCCTTGGTCCCCCTCCCCTGCTCTGCATTTGCCCCAACTACCATTGTCATTGGTCCTACTACCAATACAATGGCTACGGGTACCACCACCAACATAGCTATGCTTGTGGTCACAGATTCCTCCTGAACCTTCTCCTCAGGGCATTACAAACGCTGACTGCTTTCAAACAAGTTGTCAACAGGGACACTCTCTTGACTGTCTGACATAGGATGTGGTGATGGGGCGTTCTTTCCACTTCTAAGGAAAAAGGAAGGTACCCCACTATGAAGGGGCAGTGAAGAGAGAGGACTTCACTGAAAGCCTTCTTTGGGGCTGCAAGGAGGAGGAGCAGGAGCAGAAGGAATGCTGTGATTCCTGGCTCCACGGCACAGAAGTCACCTCCACGTAATCCTGCTGTGACCGAGAGGAGTCCACAATCTCCTCCTTTTTCTCCTCATGGATAATATTGCATCTTTCCGAAGACACAGACAACTGTGGCCTTCTTATACTGTAACTTCCGGCTGGATAGCTGGTGCTGCTACTACCCACATGCTCTTTCATTTGGAACCCTTCAGTACTTCTGACATTTTTGGGCCTAAATGTTCACAGTCACACAAAGTAAGGAACAGTTTTCAAATCTGTTTTCTGGAACTTAAAGACAGGGATGCACAATAAAATGTCCTTCCCTTTCCAATAGCACATTGTTATTGCTGCCGATACTGCATTACTTCCAAAGTCAATTGTCAGTAGCAATGTCTTCAGATTGGGCCTGATGTATTTTGTTCATTCAAATGTGCAGTTTCAGGAAAAGAAAAACTTTATCTATTGTAAAACCAAATTGCCAACTTTCTATGCAAATATTCCCACCACCACTTGAACTATCTGGAGATACACCAACACGGATTTCGGCCTAGTATTTCATATTATCACATATATAAACTGTTACCCTTTGTATTTTAAGACCAAACCAAACAGAAAATAAATACATTTTAACTGTGTGGAGATGCACATGGATTTTGGCCTAATATTTCAAGTTATCATTCAAAGATATAAACCATTACTATTTGTATTGTAAAACAAATGTATATTGCTATTTTCCCAAACCTAAAAAATATGAATACATTTGAACCGTCTGGAGATAACACGACAAAGATTTTGGTCAGATTTAGTATTTCAGGTGTTTTCACTGAGATTTCAAATGCTATCTGTCCTATCGATGGCAAAACACACGTTTGAGCTAATTCCCCCCCCACACACACACACACTAACAAAACTGTATTTTTGTCAAAATGACAAAATTTTGCCAGAATCTGAACTTTTTTTGAAAATTTGTAACAAATGTAAGAACTGATTTACCCATCTCTAATTGGCACACAATTACAATAATGTAAATGTACACATTACAGTCCACAAATATTTCCAATTTACAGAGTCAATTGCAAATAGTGCAAGGATGGCTCCCCAAAGATCTTTTAATCTTGAGAAAGATTATTTTTACTGTATCTTTATGAGCATTTTTATGAAAATAAGATATTCGGTGCACTGCAGTTGGTACTGGTCCATTTAGTACACATTGGTTCACCAGGAAGATCTCTCAGGCCTCCTCTTCTTGCTTGAATGATAGCCCCGATGATGTCTGAGCTGGTTATGATGGCAATCTTTAGTTCAGGGTCAGGGAACTAGAAAAACATTTATTGGGTTGCACAACCAATGTGTGTGTGTGTGTGTGTGTGTGTGTGCGCGTTTTTTTAGTAAACTATTAAAATTTCAAATGGTAACAATGACGCGGAGGAAGCAAATGGTGCAACAATGAAAAATAAGCATTTATTGGAATTATAGGAACAAATCTTCACAAAAAAGGCACAACCATGTTTTGGGCCAGCTATGGTGGTATCTTTATTTTGAAAGTGAATTTGAAGGTGACAGACTACATTTAAATTTCTCAAGCTTCTACATGATCAAGATATTGTGCTATTTATGCATATTACTTTTTTAGTGTTACATTCATCTAAGTACCTAAAACATTCTTAAACCTCCAACATAAACCCCACTGATTTCAATTGTACTCCACACAATCTAATTTTCTAATTCAATTCCATCTTTAACCACATAATAATAGAAATTATAAAAAAAACTGCCAAAATCAACCTTTTCTTTGTACTCTGTATTCCTTTCAAATAACACGACTCCATTGAAGGATGAAGTCAATAATTAAAAAATAATAATAATAAATTACCACTAAATCAGAAACTATTATGACTAAACCTGGAACTTTATTTATTATTAGAAAGTGTATTAGAAAAGAGTCCACAATCTAATTTCCTAAGGTGATTCCATCTATAACCCCATAATGGTGAAAAGAACCTCTGCAGAAAAAAATTGCCAGTCTATTTTTGTATACCATTTTAATCATAGCCTCCTCCATTGAAGGACAGAGTTTATTACAAAAAGAATCCCCAACAGTAGATGGAAGCACATTAGTATTCTCTCTGTAATATATACTGCTATAAGATTGTGTCTTATAGAGTGAAAAATACAATAAATAAAGTGATCAAAAAATCTTTTGTATTGCAAAGTTGAGTCGAACTTTGCGGTTTGGGTACGCTCAACCCCATTTATAATGAAAAGTGATCTACAGTATGATGCAAGTTAAAAAAAAAAGTATACATTTGGTATCAAAATAATAGTGTCAACCCACTGAATAAACTTGACATGTCATTTACACAGCACCCTATAGAAAAAGGATAAATGTTGACTAGAGATGAGCGAGTAGTGTTCGATCGAGCCGGTATTCAATCGAATACTACGCTATTCGGCATACTCGATTTCAATCGAGTATAACGGCGATGGCGCACTTAGAATTCGCTTCCCCTCCCACCTTCCCTGGCGCTCTTTTTCCACCAATCAACATGCAGGGGGGGTATGACAGGCCCGCGGAGCACGCTGGCAGCGCGAAAACAGCGTCTACATGGATTGGCTGGAAAAACCATGTGACCTCGAATATTAAAAACTCAGCTCTTCCTGCTCGTACGCATATGCTGCGTGAACTTAGTCAGGGACAGAGGCTGGAGAAGGGACAGACAGGTTTTAGCAGTTGGACAGGCAGGAGCGTGATTAAAAGCCCTTATCAGGGCTACTATAGTGCAGTACAGTGATAGCTTTACTACAATATACAGTCTGCAGAGAATGGTTGCTGTATTCAGGGATAGCTGCTGGAGTAGGGACAGAGAGAGGCATTAGTGGTGTATTAGGTGCTCTGCTACATACAAAACTATATTTGGCACTACTGTTCTGCGTTCTTTTTGGCTGCAAAACCCTGTTATATACCTAGTGTGTATATGCACCATCTGATCTGGCAGTATACGGCTGTTTTTTTTTTTTTTTTAAATACAGTTTATTTGGCTCTAGTGTTCTGGGTTCTGTGTGCCTGCAATACCCTTTTTGTATACCAGGTGTAAATACCCACCATCTAACCTGTTAGTACACGGCTGTGTACCTAGAAATATATAAAAAAAAAAGCCTTTTCATTGGCACCTGTACTTTGCGTTCTCTTGCAAAATAATTGTATATACGTAGTGTTCATACACACCGTCTGATCTGTTAGTATACGGCTGTGTACCTAGAAATATAAAAAAAAAAAAGCCTGTTCATTGGCACCTGTACTTTGCATTCTCTTGCAAAATAATTGTATATACGTAGTGTTCATACACACCGTCTGATCTGTTAGTACACGGCTGTGTACCTAGAAATATATTTAAAAAAAAGCCTTTTCATTGGCACCTGTACTTTGCGTTCTCTTGCAAAATAATTGTATATACGTAGTGTTCATATACACCGTCTGAACTGTTAGTACACGGCTGTGAAGGCAAAATATTGTAACAAAAAAAAAATAAAATGCGGAGGGGGGCTAGCGGAATCGGACGTGGACAAGGACGGGGGCGCGGAAATGCTGTTGGGGGCCTTGTTGAAGCCAGTGGGGATACAATGCGTGCTGGTGAGGGTCAGCCAGGATCCCACTCATCCAGAATCCTTGCCTTTATGGGACAGTTAAGCAGGGGGCGGGTTACACCGCTGTTGAGGCCTGAGCAGGTTGAACAGGTGGTGCAATGGATAGCCGATAGCGCTTCCACACAGTTGTCCACCAGCCAGTCATCCACACAGTCTCACTCTGACCCTCCTTCCTCCACACCTGGCCAACAGAGTCATCCCACCATTGACCCCTCCCAGGAGCTCTTTTCGGGTCCTTTTTCAGATGTGCCGGAAGAATCCCAGGAGCTAGCAGAGGAATTTGTTTGTAGTGATGCCCAAACACTTGAGTTTTCGCCATCTCCTGCTGATGTGGACCCTGAACCAGCATCTGTTATCATGAGCGATGATGATGATGAGACGCAGTTGCCATCAAGGGAGGCTGTTGGAATGTCCAGTGGGCAGGAGGAGGAGCAGAGTGAGGAGGTGGTGGATGACGAAATGACCGACCCCACTTGGCCAGGGGTGATGTCCAGCGGGGAAAGCAGTGGAGAGGTGGTGGGCTGCGCAGCACCGAAAAAGGCAGCAAGAGGCAGAGGGATGTCCAGAGGCAGAGGGATGTCCAGAGGGATGTCCACAGGCAGAGGACAGTCCAGACAGAGAAGTGAGGCCACAGCCAGCAGGGCCGAAGCTGTTCCCGGCAGCGGGCAGTCGCGCGAAGCTCCCCCATCGAGGCCTCGTACTTCTGTGGTGTGGAGATTTTTTAATGTTTGTGCGGATGACAAACTGAGCGCGGTTTGCACACTCTGCCACTCAAAACTGGCTCTGAGAAGAGCAATCTGACCACCTCAGGCATGCGGCGTCACTTGGATGTCAAGCACTGGGCTGAGTGGGAGAGAGCAAACGCAATACAACCTGCGCAAGGTCTTCCTGTCACTGCCTCTTCCCCTTTGTTGTGTGCTGCCACTGCGGTCCAGACCTCCAGCCAGGACACCTCCACATCTGCCTCTGCCTCGGCTACTTTGGGGCCTTCTCCTTCAGCCTCCCCTTCCCCCGCATCTTCGCCTGCACCTTCACACTCCTCGTCCCATCAACTGTCCATCTCGCAGGCGTTCGACCGCAGGCGGAAGTACGCCTCGAGTCACCCCCAAGACCAAGCCTTAAACTGCCACATCTCCAAACTGCTGGCCCTGGAGATGTTGCCGTTTAGGCTTGTGGAGACGCAAGCCTTCCACGACCTGATGGCGGCTGCCGCACCTCGCTATTCCGTCCCCAGCCGCCACTACTTTTCCCGGAGTGCCGTCCCCGCCCTGCACCAGCACGTGTCGTGTAGCATCAGGCGGGCCCTGAGGTACGCAGTCAGCGCAAAGGTCCACTTGACCACCGACTCGTGGACAAGCGCTTGCGGCCAGGGACGCTACATCTCTTTGACGGCACACTGGGTGAATGTAGTGGAAGTGGGGACGGGGTCGCAAACAGAGACGGCCTACCTACCACCCCCGCCCAAGATTGCCAGCATGGGTTCTGATAAACCCTCCTCCTCTGCCTTAACATCGCCCTCAGCCGCTAGCTGGAAGCGTTGCAGCACTGGCGCGGGGAGACGTCAGCAGGCGGTGCTTAAGCTCATCAGCTTGGGCGACAGGAAGCACAGCGCCCCAGAGGTGAGGGACGCCATATTGCAGCAGATGGAGATGTGGCTGTCGCTGCTGCAGCTAGGACCAGGCATGGTTGTGTGCGATAACGGCCGTAACCTGGTGGCGGCTCTGGAGCTTGCCGAACTCAATCACGTACCATGCCTGGCCCACGTTTTTAATCTGGTAGTCCAAAAATTTCTAAAGACTTACCCCAACCTGGCAGAGCTACTGGTGAAAGTGCGGCGCTTGTGCGCTCACTTTCGGAAGTCAACTGTAGCTGCTGCTAGCTTAAAAAAACTCCAGCAACGCCTCCATTTGCCTGAACATCGGCTGTTGTGCGACCTGCCGACTCGCTGGAATTCCACCTATTCCATGTTGGCCAGGGTGTGTGAGCAGCAGAGAGCATTGATGGAGTACCAGATTATGAATCCACGCGTGCCTCCAACTCAGCTCCCTCAGTTTGCCAACCACGAGTGGCCATGGATGGCAGACGTATGCGATGTACTGCGTATCTTTGAGGAGTCCACCAAGAAGGTCAGCAGCGAGGACGCTATAGTGAGCGTAACCATCCCGCTCCTATGCGTCCTTAAAGAATCGCTCATCGCAATAAGGGAGAACGCATTGCACGCAGAGGAGACGGGGGTAGGAGGAGACGCAACGGAGCTACACAGTCAGACCACACTTTTGTCTGCTTCACGGTGGCAGTTGCAGGAGGAGGAGGATGAGGAGGAAGAGGACGACGTGGAGGTGGCTGTGGAAGAGGAGGAGGATGCTGGCGGCGAGGGTAGCAGTCAGGCTGTGTGCGTCCCATTGGTTCAGCGCGGATGGGGCGGAGAGGAGGCGGAAGAGGAAGAGGAGGAAATGGCAAGTGATCCTTCTGGTGGGGGCAGTGACGTCATGCCTATTCAGAGTCTGGCACACATGGCTGACTTCATGCTGGGCTGCTTTTCCCGGGACACACGTGTTGTCCGGATAGTGGAGAACAAACTGTACTGGGTCTTCGCACTCCTGGACCCCCGGTATAAAGATAACGTCTCCTCTTTTATTCCGGTAGAGGAGAGGACGAATCGATTGCTGGAATACCAGAGGGAACTCGTGCAGAACATGATGGAGATTTTCCCACCCATCATCGCTGGCGGCAGAGAGGAGAGGGTCTCCCAGAGTCCTTCAACATCTATCAGGCCCACAGCAACCAGGGGAACACTCTCCAAGGTGTGGGACACGTTCATGGCACCCCCTCATGCAACTTCCATCACTGCGGGGCCCGCTATCAGCAGGAGGGACAAGTATCGGCGGATGTTGCGGGAGTACCTGGCAGACCGTACCCCTGTCCTCCCCGATCCCTCAGCGTCCTACACTTACTGGGTCTCCAAGTTGGACACGTGGCTGGAACTGTCCCTGTACGCCTTGGAGGTGCTTGCCTGCCCTGCCGCCAGCGTGCTATCAGAAAGGGTGTTCAGCGCAGCCGGGGGCATTATAACCGATAAGTGCAGCCGCCTGTCAACCGACAGTGCCGACAGGCTGACGCTAATCAAAATGAACAGCAAGTGGATTGACCCGGACTTTGCTTCTCCAACAGTGGAAAGCAGCCAAAAGTGAAGTGCCATCTGTATGAAGTGCCATTTCCTCCTCCACCTCCTCCTCCTCCTCCTTAACCGCCATAGAATTGCTCCGTAAATAAAAATATTTATATATTTATGGATCACCTCTTGGGCTTCCACAAATTTTTAAGAGGTCTCACCTCTTGGGCCTCCACAAAATTTTATCGAGGTCTCACCTCTTGGGACTCCACAAAATTTTATCGAGGTCTCACCTCTTGGGCCTCCACAAAATTTTTAAGAGGTCTCACCTCTTGGGCCTCCACATAATTTTTAAGAGGTCTCACCTCTTGGGCCTCCACATAATTTTTAAGAGGTCTCACCTCTTGGGCCTCCACATAATTTTTAAGAGGTCTCACCTCTTGGGCATCCACAAAATTTTTAAGAGGTCTCACCTCTTGGGCCTCCACAAAATTTTATCGAGGTCTCACCTCTTGGGCCTTCACAAAATTTTATCGAGGTCTCACCTCTTGGGCCTCCACAAAATTTTTAAGAGGTCTCACCTCTTGGGCCTCCACAAAATTTTATCGAGGTCTCACCTCTTGGGCCTCCACAAAATTTTTAAGAGGTCTCACCTCTTGGGCCTCCACATAATTTTTAAGAGGTCTCACCTCTTGGGCCTCCACATAATTTTTAAGAGGTCTCACCTCTTGGGCCTCCACATAATTTTTAAGAGGTCTCACCTCTTGGGCCTCCACAAAATTTTTAAGAGGTCTCACCTCTTGGGCCTCCACATAATTTTATCGAGGTCTCACCTCTTGGGCCTCCACAAAATTTTATCGAGGTCTCACCTCTTGGGCCTCCACAAAATTTTTAAGAGGTCTCACCTCTTGGGCCTCCACATAATTTTTAAGAGGTCTCACCTCTTGGGCCTACAAACAATTTTGCTCATGCCTCACCTCTTGGGCCTACAAACATTTTTTTTCATGCCTCACCTCTTGGCCTACAAACAATTTTTAAGAGGTCTCACCTCTTGGGCCTCCACAAAATTTTTAAGAGGTCTCACCTCTTGGGCCTCCACATAACTTTTAAGAGGTCTCACCTCTTGGGCCTACAAACAATTTTGCTCATGCCTCACCTCTTGGGCCTACAAACAATTTTTAAGAAGTCTCACCTCTTGGGCCTCCACAAAATTTTTAAGAAGTCTCACCTCTTGGGCCTCCACAAAATTTTTAAGAGGTCTCACCTCTTGGGCCTCCACATAATTTTATCGAGGTCTCACCTCTTGGGCCTCCACAAAATTTTATCGAGGTCTCACCTCTTGGGCCTCCACAAAATTTTATCGAGGTCTCACCTCTTGGGCCTCCACATAATTTTATCGAGGTCTCACCTCTTGGGCCTCCACAAAATTTTTAAGAGGTCTCACCTCTTGGGCCTCCACAAAATTTTTAAGAGGTCTCACCTCTTGGGCCTCCACATAATTTTTAAGAGGTCTCACCTCTTGGGCCTACAAACAATTTTTATTATGGCTCACCTCTTGGGCCTACAAACAATTTTAAGAGGTCTCACCTCTTTGGCCTCCACATAATTTTTAAGAGGTCTCACCTCTTGGGCCTCCACATAATTTTTAAGAGGTCTCACCTCTTTAGCCTCCACACAATTTTTAAGAGGTCTCACCTCTTTAGCCTCCACACAATTTTTAAGACGTCTCACCTCTTGGGCCACCATATAATTTTTTTGAGGGCTCACCTCAAGCTAACTTTGCGCACTCATTAAAATATTTTCACAACAAGGACCTAAGAGCCCTCGATGGGAGAGCTTTGTGTGGGGGCCTGTTATAGGGAAGAGATGCGGCCCTGCGGGCTCTAGCCTGCCTTCTCCATGAGCCTCTGGCCAGCCCACGGCCTCTTCCTGCCTTTTGCGGTCCTACGCATCCCTCAACATCCCCACTGCTTTACCTGCTAGACATGACACTGGGCCAGGTCGGGTCACTGACTTCGTCATACTCAACCACCTCCTCTTACACTGCCTCACTTTGCTCCAACAGCCTCCCTTGCTGGCAACTGTGTCTCATCATCGTCCCTAATCATTTTACACTTTAGTGCCCATTCCACACCACCATCAGCTAGAGATGGAGCTTGCTCCAGTGTTTGGGCATCAGAACAAACAAAATCCTCAGATAGCTCCTGCGATTCTTGCATGGGTGGGAACACTGGGTTGATAACATTGGGCAGAGTGGGAGGAAGGAGGGTCAGAGTGAGGTCCCTGCAGTTTCTGCAGGCTATCGACGAGACTGGACTTTGTGGACTTGACTGGGTGGTGGACAGATTTAACAAATCTAGAAGGAGAAGGAGGGGTTTGCCGAGCTGTCTGTAAGGGTTGCGGAAATCCAGACAGAACCAAGGTCCAAAACTTGGGTGGGGGTAGCAGGTTTGCCTGTCCCCGCCTCCACAACATTCACCCAGTGTGCTGTCAGGGAGATGTAGCATCCCCGGCCTCAAACCAAAGTGTTGGTGGTCAAATGGCCTTTTGCAGTAACCGTGTTACTCGGGCGTGGATGATGTTTTGGGACATGTGCCTGGGCAAGGCAGGGATGGCACAGAGGGAAAAATAGTGATGGCTTGATTGCTTTCCCCCTTGCCTATGCCATCTGTGGTTGTCATAGGCAACGTGATTTTAAGGGGTGCAGAATTTCATCTTCTTTTTTGTCTAGTTTGGCTTGGGGTCCATGGCAATGTTGAGGAAAGAAGGTTTCCTTGTATGGTCTCACTTTACAGAGAGGTTATATTGTCTTTGGAGTGTATTGTTGAGAGGCTGTGATAGTGGCGTAATAGTGCGACTTGGGCGCGTTATTTGCACCCAGACATGCTTCCCCTGCTGTCCTAGTTGCATTCTAGCAGTGTTGGCATCCTTTTCTGAGGTTTCAGGGTGGACTTGGTGACCTCCAAGTGGTCGAATTGAGATTTCCAAGTGGCGAGCATTTTTTCCCCATAGACTTTAATGGGATTCGATATTCGGTCGAATAGTCGAATTTCGCGGTCTATTCGAATCGATTTTCGAACTTTCGAATATTTCACTACTCGCTCATCTCTAATGTTGACAAATGTTGCATTTTTTGCCCACTTCCCTGAGAGACAAATTGCAAATTATAAATTATTTGGCCTTGTTTGACTTAAAAATTAGCAAAACAATTTACCATATTGGGATTATTTTCAGATCAACCAGAGAGAAACTCCTAAAGTGATATTCAACTGAAAGTGCCACAAAAGAATTAGAAAATCCCACCCAGCATTACACTCATCCAGACTTGCAAGCTAACTCTTTCCAGAAGGACAAGAGAACTAAACAATTGCTTTCCTCGGTTGACTGACGTTGTGGGAGAGAACTCCCGACAGCCCGGACATTTATTGTCAATGGACGGTTGGTAAATGGTCTGTGCAGACCAGTTACAGGATAGCAATGTATTGTATCAGCATGGTGACATAGCTAAAAGCTCATTGGCCCTGGTGCAAGACTTCAGCTTGGGCCCCCCTTCCCTCAGTGCTTTGTGGCCAGGGGCAGGGGAGGACATAGCCTTAAAAATTGAAACAATACCCCCCTCCCCATGCCAAATTCTTGACCTTACTCCTTCCAGTGTCTTCTTATGTGGCACAAAGGTCTTTGGGCCCCTTCAGGCTCCTAAGCCCGGTAACGACTGCTACCTCTGCACCCCTTATAGCATGGTGCAGTGTATGCCTAGAAGGCACAGCCTGATGGTAACTGTCAGTATAGCACTGACAGTACAATAGACTGTACTGCATAAGCAGTACAGAGTATTATAGAAGCAATCAAAGGACCCCCCATTAATATCCACTTGTGGGACTAGTAAATGGATAAATCAAGTTGTATTGAATGTAAAAAATAAATTAAAAATTAAAAATGTACTTTTTTCCATTATAATAAAAAGCTGGACATATAAAATTGCAAAATAAAATTGCTTCCGCATATTTAGTATTGCTCCATATGTAACGACCCGTAGTACATAATTATCATGAACACTAAAAAAAATGCCAGAATTGCTTTTTTTCTTATTCACCACAATAAAACAACATAAAAAGCAATCGCAAAGTGTACCCCAAAATAATACCTATGAAAAGTAAAAGTCATCCCGCAAAAAACAAGCCCTCACATAGCTCCAAAGGAAGAACAATAAAAAATTAGGATAGGGCAGCGCAAAACATTTTTTTAAAGGAGTTTTTGGGCAAAAATAGGATAATGTAAAAAAAAGTGGCAGCATATTTCATCTCAGAAACCCTATTTGATCAATAAGTTATGTGTAAACAAAAATGGTGCCATTAATGCTACAACAACAAAAAAAAAAGCCTTCATATGGCTACATTGATGGAAAAATAAAAACGTTATAGCTCTTCTAATGGAATGATGAAAAATAAATAAAAATATATATATATATATAAAATTGCTTGGTCACTAAGAGGTTAATAACCTCCATATCATGCAGGCATACTGGAAATATTAGGCTCCATGTACTGTACAATCCACAAGTGATACAGATCCCCAGCTCCTCATTACTGCATCTCCTGTGGAAACAATTAATCTCAGGAGTTTGACACATTTCTCTATATAAAGTCCAGTGAAATCAGCCCATGTCTCACACTGAAGAACCGAACACGTAAGTACATATGGGTGTAGGTGTGTTTGTCTGCATGTACATGTAGAAGTATGTGTGTATATGTGCGGGCACGTACGTATGGGAGGATGTGTGCTTTTGTGTGTGCATGTATTTTAGAATGCACGTGTGAGCTTGTGTATCTGTGTGCATGTGTGCGAGAACAAGTGAATGTATGTGTTAGTATTGAACCCAAAAGCTTACAATCTAAGAGGAAAGTTAGGTATCTGTCAGTCGAATACTCAGGAAGCTTCCATAAATGATAGTTTCTTGGTGGTTTAGGCTAATGTATATGATATGAGTATGACCAGCTTCAGCTCCTAATGTAGTTTCATTGACCAGAGAAAATCATTCCAGAGTACTGGGCAGTAGGGGCGTAGCTATAGGGGGTGCAGAGGTAGCAGTCGCTACCGTGCCCAGGAGACTGAGGGGGCCAAAAGAACCTTGTGCCACATAAGAAGACACATAGCACTGAGGGAAGGGGGGCCCAAGCTGAACTCTTGCACCAGGGCCCATGAGTCTTTAGCTACGCCCCTGCTGGGCAGCACAGGAGAAATCTCAGAGATGTAAGTGGGAGGTTTAGATATGGCAAGATGAGACTGGTTTGTCTTTAGTAGAATGGAGGGCAAAGGTCCAATAGATACAGATGAGCAGAGACATATAGAAGGGTGCAGAGTTGGAAGTATACCATAGCTCCCAGAGGGATGTTTGGGATTTAGTTTGGTAAAAGGGAGACTTTGGATTGCAAGGGACAATGCACGCCTACTCAACCAGGATATTCACCAATTTATAAATTGTGGAAGTAACCCACCAAAGATGTACTCCCTCCAATGTAAAACATACCTCCACATAAGTAAATCAAAAATAAACTTTATTGGATACAAAAATTACATAAACATTATTATAGCAGCAGTCAATAAATCCAAATGAGGAACATAGAGGTCGCTGCAGAGCCCGTCATCACCAATCCACATATACAATAGTAAAGGAAATTTATATGCACCTAACACCAACAGTCATAATATCAAAGGCTCAAGAGCCAAGTAAAACAAATAAAACGTGGTGATGTGGGGGCAAAAATTTTGTCAAGCAGCAAGTAACAAGTACCTATGGATTGGAGACCGGCCCTGTAGCGTCCTCCTTCCAACGCCATTTCGCCCACAGGCTTCTTCTGGGGACCTAAGTTCTTGATTTATTATAGTCAATATTAATAGACACCGCATGATTAAGTAGGTAACGGACCAGCTACGCTGGGTGGAGCTAGATTTTTGGAAAGTTTACATTTCAGCTGGTGGACATAGGTGTTCTTCAAGAGAGCAGCTGCATCTGCCGAAGGAAGTGAACAGTAGACCACCTGCATAGATTTGATATTGTCATCTAAATCTGCCAACCAGGACACAAAATAATCTTAGACATAAAGGTATGACAGGGAGTAGCTGTAGGTGGTTCTGCTGTAACAGTCACGTCGAATCCAAACAGGCTCCTCTACCAAATAAGAAGATAATAAATAGCACCCGGTACATGGGGCCTCTGAGGGTGTCCTCCAGTAGATGGTAGAGAATGAAATTGTGAACAAAAAAAAACAAAACAAAAGAAAAAAATATTAGAGGAAATGCAGCAAACTTCTTCAATGGACCAAGTACGTCCAGAAGATTCCTATTACACAGATGTCCAATGCTTTACAGCAATGAACCAATATCATCTTCTGTTGCCCATAGATAAAATCGGTGGCAGAGATCTTACCTTCCTTGACTGCTTGACTCATGCATTCATTTACTATTGAAATGTTTTAGAGTTGGACTTGCTGGACCTTTGGGGCCCTTCATTGTGTCAGGATCTGAGCCCACATCCTCTGTTACTCTTATGGGCCAGTCTGACCTTGAGGTGCAGCAATAACAATCCTCTTAACTTTTTGAGTGTTGCATGGGAAAACTAAATGTTAGACATGTTGAAGTAAAATTCTTGGATTTTTGCTCTTTTCTTTTTTTCTTCTTTGCACTAGAGTCTTTATGGCAATGTTCATGAGAAAAGGTATGAAAAATAACTCTAATCCGGAAGGAAAAACATTTTTTCTCTCTCTAGGGCCATGGATACAAAGTTAATGGGGTTTTCTAACTTTTTTTATACTGATGACCGATCATGAGGATAGGTCATCAGTCTCTGATGTGTGAGTGTCCGACACCCGAGACCCCTAACGATCAGCTGTTTGAAAAGGCCGAGGAGCTCTGGTGAGGGCCATGGCCTTTTCACAGCTTACCAATCACAGCGCTGTACATTGTATAGTGGCCGTGCTCGGTATCGCAGCTCAGCTTCATTCATTTAAATGGGACTGAGATGCATCTAGGCCTTTTGACCAATGAATGTGTCCTCACTGGCTTAGGAAGAGGCTGCAAGAATGTCACAATGCTCCTTTGAGTAACATGGCCTCCTCAAACAGCTGATTGGCGGACCCACACCGATTAGCTACTGAGTCAGAAAATCCCTTTAACGTCCTCATGAAAGGAACTAGTTTTTCTTGTAGACAGCTATCTAGTAGGGAATATTTCATGGTGTGCTTGTTGGAAAAAATATGCAAAAATGCTCTCGTCCAGGAGGAGGATAACCTGCCATCTATAGATGACTACCCTGTAATTCAATGTCCAACTCTTAAAGGGGTTGTCTCACCTCCATCATTGGTGACATATCGCTAGGATATGCTATCAATGTCCCACCTCTGGGACCTGCAAGTATCTCTAGTACAGAGGTCCAAAAGTCAACAGGAGTGCACCATGCATGTATGGCAGCCCTCTATTCATTTCTATGGTAGTGTTTAGAATAGGCGATCAAAGGGTTGTCTACCTCCTTGTCAAAATCTAGCTGTTTAGGGTTCTTAGGAAAAATTCAGCAATACTTTATTGGATAATGACCCTATGATTTACAGTGTTTTTACTATATTTGGGAGTAGTGGACTAGACTGGAATATAAGATATTATTCGCTGGGCAGAATATAAGCATAAAGTAGAATAGTATAACTAAATGAGAGCAGATAGACATGTAAAAGCAAGGGCATTTAAAGGGCTTGTCTTACTATGATAAATCTTGTCTATACTGCCTCAAATTGCTCAGGGCCCTGCCTAGAGCCAGAGTGGAGAGCTGTGTTTCTTACTCTTACCAGCTCCAAGCACACATATTTTATCTGAATGATCATTCAGTGGTCACCATGTAATTGCAAACTTTACCTCTAGTGGCCACTGTAGAAAACAATGATCCACAGTGATCAGCTGGTAATTGAGAAATAGTGACTCAGGGTAAAATTGGCACTTGTTTTATAAGAACAGTATGCGATGCTAAAGTTTTGTACAATGTAATGTGCTGTGTATATGGAGACAACAAAGGTAGGGATCATGAAGAAATAACGGGAATTGAGCGATTATGGTCACGTGATGGGAGAAGGGGTTTGATGGTTTCAGTGAAGGGAGAGAGATACAGTGCCTTGTGAAAGTATTCAGCCCCCTGGAACTTTTTAACCTTTTGCCACATTTCAGGCTTCAAACAAAAAGATATAACATTTTAAATATTTGGTGAAGAATCAACAACAAGTGGGTCACAATTGTGAAGTGGAACGAAATTTATTGGATCATTTAAACTTTTTTTGTAATAATAAAACTGAAAAGTGGGGCGTGCAAAATTATTCGGCCCATTTACTTTCAGTTCAGAAAACTCACTCCAGAAGTTGATCTCTGATCTCTGAATGATCCAATGTCGTCCTAAATGACTGATGAAGAGAAATAGAATCCACCTGTGTGTAATCAAGTCTCCATATAAATGCACCTGCTCTGTGATAGTCTCAGGGTTCTGCATCATGAAGACCAAGGAACACACCAGGCAGGTCCATGATACTGTTGTGGAGAAGTTTAAAGCCAGATTTGGATACCAAAAGATTTCCCAAGCTTTAAACATCCCAAGGAGAACTGTGCAAGCGATCATATTGAAATGGACACTTCACAAATCTGGCCTTTATGGAAGAGTGGCAAGAAGATTTCTCAAAGATATCCATAAAAAGTCTTGTTTACAGTTTGCCACAAGCCACCTGGAAGACACCAAACATGTGGAAGAAGGGGCTCTGCTCAGATGAAACCAAAATCCAACTTTTTGGAAACAATGCAAAACAATATGTTTGGCATAAAAGCAACACAGCTCATCACCCTGAACACACCATCCCCACTGTCAGACATGGTGGTGGCAGCATCATGGTTTGGGCCTGCTTTTCATCAGCAGGGACAGGGAAGATGGTTAAAATTGATGGGAAGATGGATGGAGCCAAATACAGGACCATTCTGGATGAAAACCTGTTGGAGTCTACAAAAGACCTGAGACTAGGACGGAGATTTATCTTCCAACAAGACAATGATCCCAAACATAAAGCAAAATCTACAATGGAATGGTTCAAAAATAAAGGTCTCCAGGTCTTAGAATGGCCAAGTCACAGTCCAGACCTGAATCCAATGGAGAATATGTGGAAAGAGCTGAAAACTGCTGTTCACAAACGTCTCCATCCAACCTCAAAGAGCTTGAGCTGTTTTGCAAGGAAGAATGGGCAAGAATTTCAGTCTCTTCAGGCGCAACAAAGTATTAATGCAAGGGGGCCAAATAATTTTGCACGCCCCACTTTTCAGTTTTTATTATTACAAAAAAAGTTTAAATGATCCAATAAATTTCGTTCCACTTCACAATTGTGACCACTTGTTGTTGATTCTTCACCAAAAATGTAAAATGTTATATCTTTTTGTTTGAAGCCTGAAATGTGGCAAATGGTTGAAAAGTTCCAGGGGGCCGAATACTTTTGCAAGGCACTGTATGATGTTGAATGAGAGAAGGATGGTCTCAGAGATTAGAAGAGGCAGTAGTAACCTATAAGGCTTGTGTCCACAGTGATAAACTTGATACCGTGAGTAAAGAGATGGGGAAATTGCTGCAGAAGTAAGAGGCTCAATCTTAGAAAAACTCTGAGAACGTGAAGATAGAGAGTAAGGACCATCCTTGAAAGAGGAAATCCTGGAAGATATAAATATAAGCCACCCTGAGTGACTGAACACTTATGTATTTAAAGCAGGGGTGAGGTCAATTCATGCGGCCCCATGCCAGAGCATATAGTGAAAATGCTAATGACCGCTTCCATTATGGAGGCAGTTATTAGCATGTGGGAGGCACAGGAAGATGAGAACAGCACTGCACTGGCTGTCCTCACCTTCCCTGGTCTTCTTCAGGTCCCGCGCTGTGTCCTGACACATACAGCACCTGGACATAGTGCGCATCTACGTGTACTATGGCCTAACGCTATGAGCTGTCAGATCACAGTACAGCGCAGCGGGAAGACCAGGGAGGGTAAGTGAATCTGCCGAATGGCAGCGCCATCCGGAGCTGGAAAGGTAAATGTATTTATTTTTTTAAAAGTCTGATCTGAGGTCTGATTGGATGCTAGGGGGTCTGATCTGAGGCTAATTGAGGGTGGGGGAGGTCTGATCTGAGGCTGGGGTCTAATCTGAGGATAGTGGGTCTAATGGGGTCTGTTCTGATGCTGGGGGGTCTGATGGGAGCTGATCTGAGGCTCGGAGGGGCTGATGGGGGCTTATCTGAGGCTAGGGAGGGTCTGATGGGGGTGTGATCTGAGGTTGGGGGTCTGATGGGGGCTTATCTGAGGCTAGGGAGGGTCTGATGGGGGGTGTGATCTGAGGCTGGGAGGTCTGATGGGGGTGCAATCTTAGGCTGGGGGGCTGATCTAAGGCTGGGGAGGGTCTGATCTGAGGCTGGGGGTCTGATCTGAGGCTGGGGGTCTGATCTGAGGTTGGAGAGTGTGAGTGCGGTCTGATCTGAGGCTGGGCGTCTGAGTGGGGTCTGATCTTAGGCTGGGGGTCTGATCTAAGGCTGGGGAGGGTCTGACCTGAGGCTGGGGATCTGATCTGAGGCTGGGGGTTTGAGTGCTGTCTGATCCGAGGCTGGGGCGTCTGATGAGGGCTGATCTGAGGCTTCGGAGGGTCTAATGGGGGTCTGATTTGAGGCTGAGAGGTCTGATAAGAGTCTGATCTTAGGCTGATGTAGGTTGGGGGGTCTGATAGGAGGCTTATGGAGGTGGGGGGGGCAGACCTGAGACTGAGAAAGGGTCAAAGGCACAGACAATTGGAAAGGAAGAGACAGGGACAGTGGCAGGGAGAGTGAAAGCTGGGTGCCAAATAAAGAAGTAAATAAATAACCTTCTGAACTTAAAAATTAGACTGCTATGTGTGGTCAAAATGACGTCTGTACTATATGTAACATATATATAGTGCAGGCGCCATTTTGTGCTGCAAAAATGCAGCACTCTAGATTTTTTCTTAATTGAAGCACAATTTCTGTAACTTACCCCTAAGTCAGTTGTATGTTTGACCAAATATAGCAGTTAAACTTTTAAGTTGAGAATTTTATATGGTCCCTGAAAAATGTTACAAATATCCAAATGGCCTTCGGCAGCAAAAAGGTTCCCCACCCTTGATTTATTGGTAATGTCTCCCCCTACCTCTGTCTCCACAATACCTCATCAGTATCCTTACACAAGTTACTGTGTCAATACATAGAAGAAAAGTGCCCTCCAGAAGGAGAGAAGTTATTGACTGTTATGTGGTAAAAAGCTCATGATTAAAGCAAAAAATATGTGTGTCCATTTGTTGAGAAAAAGGGTATAAACAACACGTATGGCATCTCTCATATTAGAAGTTTCGTGTAAGCTTCATGATGTTCTTTTAACAACTGATTTGTGGATGACATTATAGTTAGAACAACATTGTACTTAAAACCTAATGGCAAAACTTTAACATTTAACAGATACTGAAGATTTTTGGACAATGAATCTCCCTGTTAACAGGACACTTGCCATTGAAGTCATTCTCCTTGGATTCACCAAAAATTTCAAGCTCAACCTTCTACTTTTCTTTTTCTTTTCCATCATCTACTTGGTAACTATAGTTGGAAATGGGTTCATGGTGTGTGCAATCATCTCCAATGCTCATTTACACACCCCAATGTACTTTTTCCTCTGCAATTTATCTTTAATAGATATTTTTTATTCCTCAAGGACAGTTCCGAAAGTGCTGGTGGACCTTTTCTCTCCCAGTAGAAGAATTTCATTGACCGCTTGCGGCATTCAGGTCTATATTGGACTTTTCCTGGGAGGTACAGAATGCCTACTACTTGCTCTCATGGCGTATGACCGATATGTTGCCATTTGTCGACCACTCTACTATCTGATTATTATGAAGTGGAGCATTTGTTATAAACTCATTGTCTTTGTATGGGTGTCAAGTTTTATGACGACGGTGCTTCCCTCCATACTTATGCCAATGAGGGTCTGTAACCCAAACCAAATCAATCACTTTGTCTGTGAGGTTCTAGCCGTCGTGAAGCTGTCCTGTGACAGCACTCACCAGAGTGAGATTGTGGTGTTTTTTCTTACTTTTATTGTCCTCCTCTTTCCCTTTCTGTTTATTTTACTTTCATATATTGCTATTATATCCTCTGTGTTAAAGATTCACTCTGCTGCACGTTCTAAAGCCTTTTCCACATGTAGCTCTCATATCACGGTGGTGGTCTTGCTCTACGGGACTGCCTTAGTTATGTACTTTGGACCTTCCTCCAATTACACATCCAATCAAGAAAAATATGTTTCTGTTTTTAATACGATTATAATTCCAATGATAAATCCTGTAATTTACAGTCTTAAAAATCAGCAGGTCACCAAAATTTTTGCAATGAATAAAGAGAGACCTCCAAGACTACATTAAAATGACTAGAATGGAATCATTTACTGTTGGCCTTGCTGATGTGTGCCCGAGTGGGTGGATAGAGTCAAAAACCAAAACTCTCTTTGGTGAGGGCAAATTTGAAGCCTCAATTTCTCTATCATTAATATCTTAATCTTAGCCAAGTGGCATTGTCTTGAGGATGCTTGTAGAGTTGAAGGCCTTCTTACACTTTCTCCAGGAGGTTGACTAAGAATTACTGGAGAAACCAAAACAAGGCATATTTCAGTTCTTACCAACACTGTTGCTGGTTAATGTGGGGCCTGTAAGCAATTAAACAATGAAACCTCCTTATGTTACAAATTGTTTTGAAAGAACTTGCCGAATTAGATGCCAAAACGCTCATATCAGGGAAACAAAAAATGGCATCTGTAGTGGAAATGCCACAGATTTCCTTTGTGGATATCATTCATTGTAATCCAATATACAACATGATTTTAGATTCCAGAATATTTTTTTCTGTTTCCAAAGGTCATCCTAACTCTTATCTACATGAAGTCCTCAAAGTCTAGACAACAGTGTTGAAATGACTAGGCAGATTCTAGACAACAGTGTTGAAATGACTAGGCAGATTCTAGACAACAGTGTTGAAATGACTAGGCAGATTCTAGACAACAGTGTTGAAATGACTAGGCAGATTCTAGACAACAGTGTTGAAATGACTAGGCAGATTCTAGACAACAGTGTTGAAATGACTAGGCAGATTCAAAATTCTGTGCAGACTATTTTCGAAACATCCTGAAACTTTATGGTGGTTAGAACTTCTTTTTCTCTGCTACAGAGCTCCAAACCTTCTCAAACGACAGTTAGTTACATCCTATAATTTAAGTAATAACAATTCTGGAACATCTATTCTTATGTCTCTATGTTGTCCCATTCCTTTATTATTTCTACTAGAAGTTATGAATGAATTGCTATTTGCCTTCAGTAAGGGAACAGAGGGGAGGTGACCAGTTGGAGTATGTACCTGCACAGACTGACTCTAGCCAATCAGTGCTGCCATTGTCAGACTGTGCAGGGACACACCCCCAACCGGTTACCACCCATCTGTACCCTTACTGCAGACTGCTAGTAATTCATTCATAATTTCTAGTAGGAATAATAAAGTAATGATACAACATAGAGCCATAAGAATAGATGTTCCAGAATTGTTATCATATGGGGAATACATGAAGCTATTAAACCAGACATGTCAGGAGAGAGAGGTCCTCTTTAAAAAGGTTTTCCAAGACTTAAAGGGGTTCTCCGGGAATTAAGAAAATAAAAATACCTAAATATTACTTTATTATAAATATGTTCTCAAATACCTTTCATTAGATATAATGGCTCATTTTGTCTAGGGAACAATCATTAGGAGAAATAAAATGGCCGCCGTCCTATTAATACACACAGAACCTGTCCTAATCACACAACAGGACACAGCCACATCCCCACCTTCTCTCTGTACTTCCTGTCTCCTTATGAACTCCATTCCTACAGAGATTCAGCTGAAGATCGTATCATCTGTATTCAGGATCATAAATAATCCCTGAAAAGCAGAGAGGAGGATGAGGCAGCTCTTTACCTCAGTGTTGTGAAGTAACTTGTCCTTCTGTGTGATTAGGACAGGTTCTGTGTGTACTAATAGGAAGGTGGCCATTTTGTTTCTCCTAATGATTGCTCGCCAGACAAAATAAGTCATTAAAAATAATGAAAGGTATTTGTGAATATATTTATAATAAAGTAATATTTAAGTATTTTTATTTTCTTAATTCCTGGAGAACCCCTTTAGGAACTAATGACCTATTGGCAGTCACTAAGGGGTTAAAGATTTACTTAAAATGTCACTTGTCTATGGTTTATAGTTTTTGTACACATCAGCCACATTTTTTTAAAATCTGATATCTGAAACCTAATATCTGCTAAAATTATTTTATTCCTGTTTTTTTTTCCATTTGCAAATTGTTATGCATATTGACAAATGTTTTTATTATTTTTGGTATATTTATTTAATAAAGTTTATTTTTTCAATAAAAAGTAATAATTGTTAGTTAACACAAAAGCCTCTGGTGCCATATGTTGTTGTCTTACTTGAGACAATAAAAACAGAGACTTTGCAGAAACCCTTCTTCCACCTTCTTACTAAAAGTGAAGAGGTTAAATGGGTTGTGTCAAGTTTTTAAGTTGCCTCCTATCCACGGGATAGAGGGAAACTAGCTGATTGCTGGGGGTACAACTGCTCTGACCCCCACAATCATGAAGAGGTCCCATTTCCCTTTTCTGATGGAGCAGCAAGTGGCGCATGAGCACTGCCACTCCATTTATTCTCTATGGGAGCTCCAGAGAAGCTGAGTACAGTGGTTGGACCCCCAGCGATCAGCTAGTTAGCCCCTACGCTGTGGATAAAAACTAGGAAGAGCGGGGGTGCCTGATTTACACAAGTGCCCAAAACCAAAATTAAAAAAAAAAGTAGAAAGGCAGACACACAGAGACACTACTTACCTTCCCTGGCAGCTCCCTCCTCCAGTCCAGCCAGAAGACGGCACGCAGAGTGGTAAGTTGTACCACAGAGCCACCTGCTGGACGGGAGGAATCACTACAAAGAAGAAGCCTGAGGAGGTAAGTGGTTTGTGTTTGTTTGTTTTCTATTTTTCAGGATTGTAAATGCAGAGGACTACGTCGGATTTGTTGGATTACGTCAGACCAGCTTTTGTATTTTTTAAATACAAACAGGGGTCTGGGGGAGTATTTATTTCAATAAAAAATTTTATAAGTGTATGTGTGTTTTTTTTTTCCACACTGCAGTTTTAGTAATCACGGCTATCTACAGACGGCCCTGATTACTAATACTGGGCTTAGTGCTTGCCGGTATGGCCAGCACTAACCCCAACATCTATTACCTCGGCACCCACCGCCACCAGGGGTGCGGGAAGAGCCGGGTACCTGCAGGACCGGACCTTCTAAATTGAGGTTGCAGCTCTGGGGCAGCGGCAGGCTGTTACTGTTAGGCTGGGAAGGGCCAATAACCGTGTCCCATCCCACCCTGGTAGTGCCAGGCTGCTGCTGCTGGTTGTATCTGGCTGGAGAAGGAAAAAAGCGGGGACATCACGCCATTTTTTTGAAGAAATTATGAAATAATTTTAAAAAATTGGCGTGGCGTCCCCCCTTTTTTCCTTCTCCAGCCATATACAACCAGCAATGGCAGCCTGGCACTACCAGGGTGGGAAGGGACACGGTTATTGGCCCTTCCCAGCCTAACAGTAACAGCCTGCAGCCGCCCCAGAGCCAGACCCTCAATTTAGAAGGTCTGGTCCTGCGGGTACCCGGCTCTTCCCAACACCCCCGTTGGCAGTGGATGCCAAGGTAATAGATGTTGGGGTTAGTGCTGGCCATACTGGAAAGCACTAAGCCCAGTATTAGTAATCAGGGCCGTCTGTAGGTAGCCGTGATTACTAAAACTGCGGTGTGGAAAAAAAAAAACACACATACACTTATAAAATATTTTATTGAAATAAATACTCCCCCAGACCCCTGTTTGACCATTTTATTTAAAAAAAAAAAAAGCTGGTCCGACGTAATCCAACGAATCCGACGTAGTCCTCTGCATTCACGACCCTGAAAAATAGAAAACAAACAAACAAACAAACACAAACCACTTATCTCCTCCTCCTCAGGCTTCTTCTCCTCAGCAGCGGAGCCTCTTCATTACATTGCGCCCTCTGCTGGTGAATGAAAAAAATTACACCTTGAATTCTTTAATGACAAAAAAAATGTGATAGGTGACTGATCTGTCATGAACTCCATTGAAAGTCAATGGAGGATGGATCCGTTTACTATTGTGTCACACCAAACGGATCCGTCCTCTATTGACTTTCAATGGAGTTCATGACGGATCCGTCATGACCCCAATGTAAGTCAATGGGGACAGATTTGTTTACTATTGTGTCACACCAAACGGATCCATCCCCATTGACTTGAATTGGGATCATGACGGATCCGTCTTGGTGCGGGGAGGGGACTCGAAACACAGCGAATTCAGCCGAGCATGCTCGCTCAACACTAATATCAAAATATTGAGATGACCTTTTGTAATTGACCAAATACTTATTTTCCATCATAATTTGCAAACAAATTCTTTAAAAATCAGACAATGTGATTTTCTGGATTTGTTTTCTCATTTTGTCTCTTATAGTTGAGGTCTACCTATGATGTCAATTACAGGCCGACCTCATCTCAGTGGGAGAACTTGCACAATTGATGGCTGACTAATTACTTTTTTCCCCCACTGTATTGACTGGCTTGGTGATACATCTTAGACTGACTGGCGTTTGATCAGTAGGACTCCCACCGATGGGTAGATCACTGCTGCAAGAAGGATTTTGAAAAGACCAATGTTGGACTGAATTCCTTTGAGCCCCCAGAGGAAATTATTCTTTAGGCCCACCCTCTGTGTATATAGGCCCTTAAGGGCTCAGTTTTATTAGGGGTTCATTATTGTAAGAGCTTGGGTCCACCCGAGGATCCTCTGGTACCAGTCCGACCCTATAATAGACCGAGGGTTGGGACTGACACCGTATTTTGTGTACTATTAGAGATGAGCGAGTAGTGAAATATTCGAAAGTTCGAAATTCGATTCGAATAGACCGCGAAATTTGACTATTCGACCGAATATCGAATCCCATTAAAGTCTATGGGAAAAAAATGCTCGCCACTTGAAAATCTCAATTCGACCACTTGGAGGTCACCAAGTCCACCCTGAAACCTCAGAAAAGGATGCCAACACTGCTGGAATGCAACTGGGACAGCAGGGGAAGCATGTCTGGGTGCATATAACGCGCCCAAGTCGCACTATTACGCCACTATCACAGCCTCTCAACAATACACTCCAAAGACAATGTAACCTCTCTGTAAAGTGAGACCATACAAGGAAACCTTCTTTCCTCTACATTGCCATGGACCCCAAGCCAAACTAGACAAAAAAGATGAAATTCTGCACCCCTTAAAATCACGTTGCCTATGACAACCACAGATGGCATAGGCAAGGGGGAAAGCAAATAGACCCCACCCCTAATTGTCATTGTGTGTGTGTGTGAGATGTGGTCAGACATGTCTTCTTTAAAATGTAAAAACAACTCAAACACATGCAGAAGCCTTAAAATGCCCAAATTGTTGGCGCTTGAGTTGTCAGAGACCCGACCTGGCCCAGTGTCATGTCTAGCAGGTAAAGCAGTGGGGATGTTGAGGGATGCGTAGGACCGCAAAAGGCAGGAAGAGGCCGTGGGCTGGCCAGAGGCTCATGGAAAATTTTGCGGAGGCCCAAG
>ONZH01018044.1:0-64578 GCA_900303285.1 Rhinella marina
GAAGGAGCGATAGGGTTGAGGAATAACTTCTCCCTTTTCGGAGAAGCAGAGAGTGACCGGTTTAGGTGGCGTCACCTTTTCAGATATGATGACAAGCATCGAGGACTCCAAAAGGGCTCCAGAATCTAAGAAGCACGGATAGATAGTGTCCCTAAAGGAGTAATCAGAGACACCCAGATGGTGGGCCGAATTGTTTCAGATTTCTTCATAGGGGAGAAACACAGCGCCGCCTACAACTGCCCGCTCACCGACTGTTGTGCGACGTGGCCCACAAAATGGAATTCAACATTAAAAATGTTATCCAGAGTTTACCAGCAGCGCAGAGCGATTGTAGACTGCCAGATGTCAACTTCCACTAGAACTGGTAGTCAGGTCACTCAGATTCCTCAAGTCTACAATGAGGAGTGTATCGCAGAGGTTTGTCGGGACTTCCGAGGTTATTGCAGCGGTGCACGTGGTAGGCAGACGCCGAAGACATATAAAAGGAAATCCTGGAAATTCAGGCTTCTTTATTTTCACATCACCATTTATTTACATCAATGGGACGCGTCAACCACAAAGGCTCACAATAGAGCCGAAACGCGTCCCATTGATGTAAATAAATGGTGATGTGAAAATAAAGAAAGCCTGAATCAAGACAGCGAGTTCCGGGATTTCCTTTTATACAATGAGGAGTGGACGTGGATGTTTGATATCTGCCAGGTGTTGACCAACTTTGAGGAGTCAACACAGATGGGAGCGGCGATGCCGCCATTATCAGCCTCACCATCCCGCTGCTTTGCCTGTTGAAAAACTCACTGCTCAGCATGAAGTCGGAAGCTTTGCGCTTGTCACAAGAGACGGTGGAGGAAGATACGTCGCTTGATAGCCAGAGCACCTTCCGGTCTGTTTCTCAGCGTGTATCGGAGGAGGGGGATGAGGATGAGGAGGAAGAGGAGGAGAATGTCGGCGAGACAGAAGAGGGTACCAATGCTCAGTCCTTCTTAACTCTTCAGCGTGTATGGGCTGAAGAGGAGGAGGAGGAAATGGAGAGTCAGGCCAGTGAGGAGAGGGAATTCTTGTGTGTTGGGACTCTGGCGCACATGGCAGACTTCATGTTAGGCTGCCTATCCCGTGACCCTCGCGTTAGAAGAATTTTTTCAAACACCAATTACTGGGTTTTCACTACTGGGTTCTGTGGGCCAAGTAGCGGGGGAGAGGAGGAAAGCAGGCAGCTTGTCCAGCACTGGCAGGGGAACGCTCTCCAAGGCCTTTGCCAGTTTTATGTCACCCCAGCAAGACACTGTCACCTGTCCCCAGTCTAGGCAGAGTAGGGGGGAGCTGTACAGAAAGATGGTGAGGGAGTACCTAGCTGACCATACCAACGTCCGTAGCGATCACTCTGCTCCATACAACTACTGGCTTTCAAAGCTTGACACGTGGCCTGAACTGGCGCTGTACGCCTTGGAGGTGCTGGCCTGCCCTGCCGCTAGCGTGCTGTCAGAGCGGGTATTCAGTGCAGCTGGTGGCGTCATCACCGATAAGCGTACATGCCTGTCAACTGACAGCGCTGACAGGCTGACACTTATTAAAATGAACAAAGCCTGGATTTCACCGGAATTCAAATCTCCTCCGGGGGAAAGCAGCTAAAGATTTAAATAACTTATGTATCCGATTCCACTTCTCTACTCCTCCTACTCCTCCTCCTCCTTGTTGTCTTTGCCTAACAAAGACCAAAAAAACGCCATTTTTTAGAGGTCCAACTGGCACTCTTTTACCACAATTTTTCAGGAGGGTCCCCTACAGGCCCTCTCTTCAAACAATTTTTCCGGAGGTCAATCTACAGGCCCTCTCTCTTAATAATTTTTCTGGAGGTCCACCTACAGGCCCTCTCTTCAAACAATTTTTCCAGAGGTCCACCTACAGGCCCCCTCTCCAAACAATTTTTTCCAGAGGTCCACCTACAGGCCCTCTCTCTAAACAATTTTTCCAGAGGTCCACCTACAGGCCCTCTCTCCAAACTATTTTTCCAGAGGTCCACCTACAGGCCCTCTCTCCAAACAATTTAAGTCTTTTTCCGGATAGCTGCCATATACGGTATTAAACTGAGAAGAATACATAGAACACATGCCACACTTGATCGAGCTCATAATTGACAATTGTACCGGTTGATGCTAAATTTGATGCTAAATAAGTTGGGGTCCTGCGTCGTCATTCTAACTACATCTGGCTGTTGTCACCACCACACACGCTAGCCCAGCTCAACCTCCTTCCCCCCAGCCTGCCCCCCACCTACAGGCCCTCTCTCCAAACAATTTACCTGGGTAGGGGACGTATTAGATATTGTACTGATTTTTTTTGGTTCTTCTTTTAATTGCCTCCTGCGATAGATGGGAATCGAACCCGGGTTAACTGCTTGGGAAGCAGCTATGTTCACCACTTTACCACCAACAGCCACAGCAACTGATAAGAACAGATACTAAACTTGATGTCAGCCAACATTTCGACAATCGATAACCCGAAACGGGTCCGCCGTCGAGCCCGGCGTTCGGCCACCCTGAACATTTCACATACTCTGACCGAGTCTGACCCTGGGGCCGCTCATGTACTGCCTACTTGGAGGATGCTTCACCTCCTGCTACCTCAGTCTAACTCGGTCACTCTGTTGTCACCGCCATGCTGCGTCTGGCTAAATTTTTGGGTGGCTCACCTGCTACCTCATCTAACTTGGTCACTTGTTGGTGTCACCGCCATGCTGTGTCAGGCTTATGCCTGCATCGTGTGGCTGGGGATAGGAGAGCAGTGCCAGCATGGGCATGGGTGATGGACCTTCGTTGCAACTAGTTGGGTGCTTCCCTATATATTCCCACCATGCCAGCCATGTGTTGTACATTAACTAATAACAGGGAAAACAAATAAAATATTTTACAGAAGGGTCAACTACAGACACTCCTAAACAATTTTACATGAGGGAGTGTCTCCACGTCTGCCATCGTGTTCGGTCAGGCTGTCAGTAGGTACACCACCTCTGTCGTCCGCAGAAGCGGCCACTATGAGGAAGGCCACGGCAAGAACATCCCCTTTTCAATTGAGAGCAAGTGTAGAAATGTAAGAGGATGACACTTTTCATCCGCAGTGGATTCACCTTCCCCTTTATCATTGCCAGACAAGAGTTAGTGAAAAAGTAATTGGCAATGATGAAGAAAATGTAACGGTGCAGTGGACCGTCTGTGACACAAAACCTACATATTCGCATCATGCCAGCCATGGGTTGTACATTAACTAATAACAGGGAAAACATATAAAATATTTTACAGAAGGGTCAACTACAGACACTCCTAAACAATTTTTTAGGAGGGTCAACTTCGGACACTCCAAAACAAAATTTTTGGAGGCTCGCCTACAGACATTTGACTGCTACCTCAATCTAACTTGGTTACTTGTTGGTGTCACTACGCTGTCACCATGATGTATCAGGCTTATGCCTGCATCGTGGGGAGGGGGATAGCACAGCAGTGCCAGCATGAGCAGTGGTGTCACCTGCAGGCGGTGATGGACCTTCGTTGCACCTACTTGGGTGCTTCCCTAACATGTGATGGGCATGTGCCTCGCCTTTCTTGGTCTGGGTGAGCACAATTGCCATGAGGGTAACCACCAGGCTGTTGTCTGAGAATTTGGGGTAATGGTGGGATTAGGCAGCCTCAGAGGCATCCATGCATGCTGCCCCTGCTGTTTCCTGTCCATTTCCGTGGTGTTTCCATCATTTTCTGAGGTTTCCAGGTTTTCACCCAGCCTTCCCTAGGCAGAGCCTTGGTCCCCTGCAAAAATGCTCGAGTCTCCCATTGACTTCAATGGGGTTTGTTATTCGAAACGAGCACCCGAGCATCAAGTATTCCAGGGTCACCTGATCAGGCCAGCCAACCCCTGCTATCGACATGTAAGGGCCCCACGTGATGCTGGGTGTACCGCAGAGTCTCCTGGCTTGTGATTGGCTGAGTTTATAGGCGCCAAAAATGCACAATGCGGAAGTTGCCATTTCCTCGAGCATGGCGAGATACTCCTCCGAGCAGCGAGCACTTACGAGTACCGTAATACTCGAAAGAGCACCAAGCTCGGACGAGTATGCTCGCTCATCTCTAGTTTTGAATGATAACATCTTTCTACACAGGGAATGTGGCCATTTTGTTGGAATTAATCTGCTAGTTAGTAATGGTACAAAATAGATTTGGTTACAACCATGTGGATCTGTAATAGACTACAGAATACTACATCTACCAAGATAAATCCCTCACCCCTTTACTAACCAGTGCCACAGCAAGGATCCTGGGAAAGTGGGGGAAACTACCATGTGGAGCTGTAATAGATTTCTGAATGCTGAATTCTACTCGTCACTCAAATGTATACAAATATAAACCAGACAACGGTTTGTAGTGGCAGTCAGTTAGAGAAGATGAGTGTTTTGGAATCCTGCCCAATCTATTAGATATTCCTCTCTAGTGATAGTCATTATAACTGACTCATATAAGTGTTCAGACCATGTTCTACGTGTAACTACGTTTAACACATGACGTAAATGTCAAATGGCTGCTTCAGATGAATATTGTGCAGTGGAACCCTAAAAAATGTCAGCTGCTGCTTCATGGAGATGAAGAGTCTTGGTGCATGTTTAAAAAAAAAAAAAGAATTCCCATCATGACCACACTGTTATTATGTGGCATCAGTGCACCTTACAGAGAGAAGGATATGAGGGAAGAGCTAGGAATCTTAGCATGACTATTATTATGTGGCATCAGTGGACATAATAGGGAGACAGATATGTTTTCAGTATAATCAGAAAGATTATATATATATATATATATATATATATATATATATATATATATATATAGTAAGAAAGGCATGGTTTGGGAGAACACATATCTGCCACCGAAATGGTTAACTGCTGTGTGGTAAGCCTTGGGTGTGTCTCTGGGAACCAACAGGTTAACTCAGACACAGGATAAGCAGGATTGATAGTCTGTGTTGTCTGTGTTAGCCATAGCTAACATAGACAATTTAGTACTGGGCCTGCTTATACTGGAGTGAGTGATGTTAGCAGTGGGACGCTCACTCCACCCCGGGGCTCCAGTCCTGGGCTTCCAATAGCCCCACAGCTGATGATCACATGGGCTCATTAGGGCCTAATAAAAAGCCCAGTGGAGAGCTGAGCAGTGTGGCCATATACCTGGAGAAGCGAACTACTGAAGGTATTGGTTGTGTCAGCCAGTACCTGTGGTTTGTGCCCGTGGGGCTGGTAACCAGTCCCACGTATAGTTAGGGAATTGTTTTTGTATTATGAATTATTATTATATGAATAATTCATTTGAAAGTGTGAAATAAAACACTGTATTTGGACTTTAACCTGTATGTGTCCTTGCTTTCTGCACAGTTACCTAGTGTAAACCAGAGCAAAACCCCACTATATATATATATACCATAGTCAAATAAAAATAAACAATTCAAAAAAATAAACTCCCATGTGGAAAAGGGCATAAGGGAAAAAATGGCTGATTCACCGTTTTTTCATCACTTTACCTTCCCCCCCAAAAATGAATAAAAAGTAATCACAAAGTTATACACACCTCAAAAATTGTATTATTAAAAAAAGCACAGGTCCGTTCACAGTGTAGTGACTGCGCTGGGTTACTGCAGCTCAACTCCCCCCCGAATTTAATTGGAGCTATGCTGTGGTTGGGAAATCTACAATAAGTGAATTTAACTAGGAGATAATATAAGGGCAGACTAGATGGATCGTGTGCTCTTTTTCTGCTGCCAATCTTCTTCTATTATTCATTACACTATTGTATAGATGTCTGTAATGTCATTGTGTATGGATAATCTATATCACTTATTATTTCTTCTATTACTTTACAGCCTGAGAACTCTGCACATCACAACAGAACACATAGCTGCAGTGACTATGGGAACCTAATATGAGAAAAATCTAAGAACTGTCCCATCATTTACTTCAAGATAATAGAAGAGGAAAGAGGAACGTCACTGATGGATCCTTCAACTAAAAACAAATGTTTGGAGTCATAGATGAAACCTGTGAAGTACCACAAAGGGGCTGAATTAAGTTTAAGCACCCAATGTCTTATAGGGCTAATGAATAACACAACAGTCTTTGCTTCTTTTACGGCAACAGCTGAATTGCCAAAGAGGAATGCCAAACCGGTACAGTTGGGCGTGTCAAGTGGAGCCAAATGATCCTTCCTCTATACACTCATTCAATGTAATATTTCTAATACTTCTCTACAGCTGTTTAGCAGATACCTTTTCTGACACAGAGCTTCATACTTATATTTTCATCCACCAGGAGAGGAGCCAAATAAAAGATACTGATACAAACTGTTTATACCTGGCACTTAATATAACAACAGCATGCAGTGAGCTCCCAAGCTCCCCCTAGTGTTGGCTGCAGGAGGACAAAATGTTATTGTTTAAGGGATTATCAGCTGTGAACACAAGGTCTCAGGTCTCTAGGATGCAACTGAGATATTCCCAAATAATGCATTAGCCAATAGAAGCCGGGTCACATGACCCTTATCAGCCAATAGAAGCTTGCAGGCCATTAGTCTCCACACACACCAGGTTTCCATGACAACCCATCCATTTTTCTTCACTGCTGTAGGTCTGCTTTAAAGGGGCAGAACGCTGGGGATGACACTGTTAAAGGGGTATTCCTGTTACCATAAATATAACTTATGTTTTAGACTCATCATTGATCATTACCTAATATAATGTAAATTTTACATATTTGCTGTATATATTTACCATTCAGTAATAATAAAAGATGCTTTCTTCCTCTGCTACCCACTGTGTTTCCTCATAAATTACCATGGCATCGACCTGTAATTCAGGCCACCCTTAAAAGAAGGACTTAAAAGCCCACCCCCAGGTCCAGCTAAGCCACGCCCCAAACCCGGTCATGCCACTTCTCTATCAACTACTGTCAGCTGCAGGGGTGGGAGGGAGGTTGACTTTCTCCCTGCAGCTCATGCTCAGACTGCACAGTGCTGCTATCTGAAAGTGAGCTGTTCAAAAGGACATCCCTGTGTTCATCCAGGCCCTGCACCGGACGGAGGACAGAGAGTCTGAAAGCTGGACTGCACAGTCTAAAACTGGACCTCTGGTCACCCTAGGCGCAGGCTGCTGTGGAGGTCACAGTTAAAGGTGTGAGTACTGTGGAGGTCAATGTTAAGGGAGGAAGGGATTGTGGAGGCCATTATTAAAGGAGTAGCAGGGTACTGTGATGTCACTGTTAATGGGGCAGTCTCTGTGAAGGTCTGTGTCAAGGGGGCCAGGAATTGAGGAGGTCAATTAACGGGACTGTAACCGATGCTCAGTGTTAAGGGATCAGTGCTGTAGAGGTCACTGTTAAGGTGGTGGCCCCTGTGGAGGTCACTGTCAAGGGGGTAAGGTGCTGTGGAACTCACTTTTAAAGAGGCAGGCTGCTATGAAGGTCACAGTTATAGGGGTGGGCTGCTGTGGAGGTCCCATGTTAAGGAGACAAGGCACTGTAGGGGGGGTCAGTGTTAAGGGGTGGAGGACTGTGGAGGTTACTGTTAAGCAGTCGAGGTGCTGTAGAGGTCACTGTCAATATATTTTAATGACACAAACAAACATTAAATGAAATAGATGAAATATACCTGGGCAAAGCTGTGTCCTTCTGCTAGTTTTATAATATAAACCATTCATCCTACCAGGGTAGAAGAAATGTTTCTTCATACAAAAGATTCATGATGACACAGCTGATGAAGCCTGGTTTTATGACATGGAGCTATATGATTATTAGTAGTTCCAAATTCTGGGTAAGGAAGTTACAGTAGAGCGATTACACAAGTTCCTATGCAATACAGTCATCATCCTCACACATGAAGCCGTGTCCTGAACCTGTCCCTGTTGTACAGGCCCTGGATGTTCAGGATAAAAAAGAAGCAAAATATATACACTCACCGGCCACTTTATTAGGTACACCTGTCCAACTGCTCGTTAACACTTAATTTCTAATCAGCCAATCACATGGCGGCAACTCAGTGCATTTAGGCATGTAGACATGGTCAAGACAATCTCCTGCAGTTCAAACCGAGCATCAGTATGGGGAAGAAAGGTGATTTGAGTGCCTTTGAACGTGGCATGGTTGTTGGTGCCAGAAGGGCTGGTCTGAGTATTTCAGAAACTGCTGATCTACTGGGATTTTCACGCACAACCATCTCTAGGGTTTACAGAGAATGGTCCGAAAAAGAAAAAACATCCAGTGAGCGGCAGTTCTGTGGGCGGAAATGCCTTGTTGATGCCAGAGGTCAGAGGAGAATGGGCAGACTGGTTCGAGCTGATAGAAAGGCAACAGTGACTCAAATTGCCACCCGTTACAACCAAGGTAGGCAGAAGAGCATCTCTGAACGCACAGTACGTCGAACTTTGAGGCAGATGGGCTACAGCAGCAGAAGACCACACCGGGTGCCACTCCTTTCAGCTAAGAACAGGAAACTGAGGCTACAATTTGCACAAGCTCATCGAAATTGGACAGTAGAAGATTGGAAAAACGTTGCCTGGTCTGATGAGTCTCGATTTCTGCTGCGACATTCGGATGGTAGGGTCAGAATTTGGCGTCAACAACATGAAAGCATGGATCCATCCTGCCTTGTACGGTTCAAGCTGGTGGTGGTGGTGTCATGGTGTGGGGAATATTTTCTTGGCACTCTTTGGGCCCCTTGGTACCAATTGAGCATCGTTGCAACGCCACAGCCTACCTGAGTATTGTTGCTGACCATGTCCATCCCTTTATGACCACAATGTACCCAACATCTGATGGCTACTTTCAGCAGGATAATGCGCCATGTCATAAAGCTGGAATCATCTCAGACTGGTTTCTTGAACATGACAATGAGTTCACTGTACTCAAATGGCCTCCACAGTCACCAGATCTCAATCCAATAGAGCATCTTTGGGATGTGGTGGAACTGGAGATTCGCATCATGGATGTGCAGCCGACAAATCTGCGGCAACTGTGTGATGCCATCATGTCAATATGGACCAAAATCTCTGAGGAATGCTTCCAGCACCTTGTTGAATCTATGCCACGAAGAATTGAGGCAGTTCTGAAGGCAAAAAGGGGGTCCAACCCGTTACTAGCATGGTGTACCTAATAAAGTGGCCGGTGAGTGTATATATATATATATATATATATATATATATATATATATATATATATAAATCCCCTAAGGAAAACACAAAGAAACAATGTGCCTTAGTCTGTTGGACTCATTAGGGGACAGGGGATAGTTATAAACATAGGCAGTATCAATGTGCCCACTGCCTGCAAGGTAATAATAATAATAATAATAATAATAATCATAATAATAATAATAATAATAATAGCATATACAGCCGTTTACTGATATGTGAGGTACAAGGTATAATAGATTTGTACAGGTACGGTATAAAGTATGTATGTAGTGCCCTGGAGCAAGGGGTAGTTTGACGTTTGGACACTTGTGGACATTTGCCTATATCCTCTTTGCAAGTTAAAACTTCTTAATTTTATTTCTCTCACGAGGGCTAACTTTACTGTTTATTACTGTTACTACAACATATATATATATATATATCTCCTGTTCATTATCACTGTAGTTACATGGCTCTGTGGAAAGGGGTAATGAATACTGAGAGACTGTTAGGAAATTGATTTAGAAGCTGGTAATTTTCTACAGCTGCCATAGGGTTTAAAGGGGTTTTACCATCTTGGACAATGGGGGCATATCGCTAGGATATTTCCCTGTTATCCTATAGGTGCGGGTCCCACCACTGGTCCCGCATCTATATCGAGAACGGGGCCCCGAAAGTTAAGGAGGGCGCACCACGCATGCGCGGCCGCCCTCTATTCATTTTTATGGGGCCGCCTAAAATAGCCGGGAGCCGGGTCGCGCATGCGGAGTGCGCTTCCATTCATTTCTATGGAGCCAACGGAAATAGCCAAGCCAGTGCTCGGCTATTTTCGGCGGCCCCATACAAATGAATGGAGGGCGGCCACGCATGCGCGGTGCACCCTCCTTCACTTTCGGGGCCCCGTTCTCTATATAGGTGTGGGTCCCAGCGATAGGCCCCCATTGTCCAAGATGGTAAAACCCCTTTAAAGAAGACCATGTTTTAGAGGGGAAAACCCAGACTTGTTTACCACCAAAACCAGACAGTCTGACCTTTTTAAATGTCTGGTTTAGTTCTGTTGTTATGTCTGGAAACTTGTTTTTGCCGTGTGCTGATATGTGAGGTACGAGGTATAATAGATGTGTACGGGTATACAGTATATACAGCAGTGTACTGATTAGCGAGGTACAAGGTATAATAGATGTAGTGTGTACAGATATATAGTATATACAGCAGTTTACTGATATGTGAGGTATGAGGTAAAATAGATGCAATGTGTACAGATATATAGTATATACAGCAGTGTACTGATATGTGAGGTATGAGGTATAATAGATGCAGTGTGTACAGATATATAGTATATACAGCAGTGTACTGATATGTGAGGTATGAGGTATAATAGATGTAGTGTGTACAGATATATAGTATATACAGCAGTGTACTGATATGTGAGGTACGAGGTATAATAGATGCAGTGTGTACAGATATATGTGGGCAGTTATACATAATAGTTACATGAGTTATCAGGGGTTGTAGCTGTCTGCAGTACTATTTATGTGTGAGATATGAGAAACTTCTCAGCATCTACTCATGTACTACTTCTGAGTAGAAAACAGGACTAGGGGACCCAAGGAGAGGAAAGGAGAAACCCTATTTTAACCTAGTCCAGTCAAGTTTCAATGGAGAGCTTCTCTTGCAGTTCTTCTTCACTTTACCAGAGAGTGAAGGACCTTTGATGATGTCATCACAGGTCCTGGCAGCAGCATTTTTCTAACCCGGAAACTACACCATTCTCTGTGCAGATCCATTACTAGATGGTATAGGACCTGTGATGACATCATCACAACCCCTATAGATTTCTAAGTATACAAACTATACTGTTGACAGGGACTCTGGCCTTTCATCCACCTCTGGGACCCCCACAGGCCCCATAGCAGCTGAGTGGTCTGCTTCCATTGGAGGTATACCGTTGCCTTCATGCCCAACTATATCTCATCTTGTATCCAGGCGACAGGCTCAGGCCAACAGGATTCTGGAGCCTCCTTTCAAGTGTACAGTTTTCCTCATTCTAAAGATAATTTTTGGACCACTAGTTCAATACAAACCATTGCTTCTTCTGATACCATCAGTGTATATAAACACTGGTAGGCATTAATCCTCAAAAGGCATACTTGGGAACAAAACAATTACTGGAAACCTCTATTAGAGCTCAGAAGAACAATCAGAGGAGCTTTAAACCAGCATGCTTATTATATTACAATTTCCAAAATTTGGAAACCAAGAATATTTTTGTACAGGTAGAAGAAATCACTTGTTTCAGATTCAGCATGTAAAGAAAGAAAAACACAAAGGTTCAGACTTCACCTGAGAAAACCTGAAACCAACAGCACAGCAGCTTATTATGGGGTGTGATAATTAATCAGCAGCAATGGATTCTACACGGTGTCAGGAAGTAACTATCACAAGCATCTTCCGCAAATGCTTAATACAGAAAAGAGATCTGTGTCTCATGCTGCTTTCTGTGATGTCACCACAAGAGGAACGCCTCCATTCCTGTCTTCAAAGACGTTTTTCAATTGACATACTGCAGATTTCTAAATCCACAGGTCAATTTCCACATGAAAGGAAAAAACAAAGTGTACATAAGATTTGTCTAATCTCATACACTTTGCGGGTTCTGTACTACGCTGCGTTTTTTTTTTTTGTAGGAGAATCCACATGTAATATGTAGCGGGTATCCTGACCAGACACATATAAGACTACTTTCATATGTGCATTATCCGGCAGGTGATCTCAAAATCACAGCAAAGCGCTTCAGTTATAACAATACGACCGACTGCATCCTTTCAGAACAAATCTGGTAGTATTATATAAAAAATGAATTAAAAAAAATGGTTCCAGCATCATTAACTTACATGGTTTTGGTTCTACAGTTGCCCATGTCACACACAAAAACGATACTTTCATTCCGACTGGCACCTTCTGAAGTACCAGTCAAAACCAAAGCAGAGTTCAGTTTCAAGTTCTAAAGTGGTTTTCCTCATTACAACCACACATTTTAATACTGTACTGACACTTTTGTCCGTATGTAACACCCCAGAGTGGTGTTACTACTCCTACGCCCTGCTTCTATCTGTGTCTGCAAAAATGTAATTCTATGCATTTTATTCCAAGACCTGCAAAAATGTGTATATCTATACCAATTAGAGAATAGCGAATCATTCAAAAATGTATTCACCGAACATCTGTCGAAATTATCATAAGATTCATATATTCTACGAATCTATTCGACAAATCTGCATACAAATCATACGTTATTATGTGGTGTTTTGCGAACATTCGCGCACTAATAATGAAGTTCAGTTTTAAAAGGTATGCAACCTCTTTGAACGCGTACACATGAGCGTACAAATTGCGTACGAAAATGACAGGCTTTGCTGGAGAGGAATGGTGAAGCAGGAGGAACGCTGTGAGTCTGACCCCTGGCTACATATGGATACTGTATCAGCAGATGACAGCAGATCATCCGGCTGAGACTGAGATAAGCGTTCCATCCACTCCACTACCTCATCCACTTTCTCCTCCACTACACTTTTGCCCCTTGGTGGGTTAGCCTGGTGGAACAGCAGCCAAGTATTAAGAATACTACAAGTAGAAGCTCCGGCTACAGGTCCTTTGGCACTGCTGCCCTGTGCCACCTTCTCATTTTTTTATAGCTTGAGGTCTGGCTGGAACTGGACCCCTTTGCTTATTCATTCCAGACATTTTTCACTTGACTCTGTGGCCCTGCAGCTGGTCTTTGTCTTTGTCCCTGTCTCTCTCCCTGCCTGATTAATTACTAGCCCTGCACTGGCCCTGCAGTATCCCTGATGTGTAATATGGATTCCCTGAACAATTACACCCCAATTTCAACAACACAGGTCTCAGTCTTTAGGAACTTCATACACAGTGCTTCTGCTCGTCTCAGCAGTCACAGCAGAAGTGATGCTTCACTGGCTTACCGAGCCTGAGCCAATCAGAGCAAGCCCTGCCCACTAGGTCAGGTGACTGCTTTCTTCCCAGACTTTTGCGCACGAATAACAAACTAACAGCTAAAGTTTGCTAAGTAATTGAATTCGTACGCAACAGCATATAGAGTAACTTATACGTAGCCTTAGTGTACAATTTATCGTACAAGTACATAGCGAATCCGTAGAAAGCCTTAGGAACATTTTTGAATCTTAAAGGAGCGAATCTCCAAATATTCGGATTCGCTTTGCAGCTGAAAATTTCCAAGATTCAATACAAATCAACGAATCGGTGAATAGATTCACTCATCTCTAATACCAATGTTATGCAGCTGTTTATTACATGGAATGTGCCTGGTGTACCAGCAGGTGGCAGCAACAAAGGCAGAGCTACTGTATAGTTACTCAGAATGAACCTTTCCATTCCATTGTGACCACCCCTTTGGAGAGGAGTGGGCAAGTCCCACATCCTGTAGGAAGGGTGGAGGTCCAGTTAGAACCAGTTAGTTCAGGAGTACCCCCTGCTAGAGGAAGTGTGCGGAGGGCACGTCTCAGCTGGACGTGCCCCTGCCAGCCAGAGCAGAGAGGCAAGATTATAGAGCCTCAGCAGCCTGGAGGTGTTTCCCTGGCCCAACTTAAGTCCGACCAAGAAGGAAAGTGCAGCCTTAACAGCCATTAGAAGAAATCCAAGTTTACAGAAAGTTTGTTAGTCTAGCAGTGAGCTACAGAGAATTAGAGCAGAAGAATTTGTCTGCCAAGTTTATATGCTAAAACCTGCTGGAGGCCAAGATAAAGCCAGAAGTTTGTTATTTGGATGCAAGTCTACCTAAGTAAAGCTGCATTGGATTCTATTACAAGGTCTGGACTCATTTATTACTACATCCCGCAATTATTCCCACTATTTATTGCAACCGGAGCCAAAGCCTGGGGTCCAGCCATTTCCAGGTTGGAGCACCGTGACACTGTGACACACCACCACACCAGAGACATTTTAGGCCACACAACATACCACTCGGTATTCCTACACCTGGAATGTGCGTGACGACATCCTTAGCGGGCCCTGGAGGGAGGCCGTCCGTCGCACGTACAGTATTAATCCGAAGTTTAGAACAAAGAGATTTGGATGTGACATCCGAAGCTCACTTCACTCAGCACACAGAGTGTGTGTGGGAGAAAAAGTGGTGTCAGTAACAGCACAAGATGGTGAAAGATCACAGTAGGAGCACATATGAGGTATCAGGCAGGTGACAGCATCAGAATAGTGACAGCAGCACGTGGACCGACGTAACAGGACATTTCTCACAATGTTCCAGTGTGAATCACAGCAATAAACAGAATGGCTCCTTATGAGTCCATCTGTGCTTATCAGAGTGAATCTACCACACCAAAAGGTCCTAAACATTTAATATAAAAAACATATATTTTTTTTTTAGTCTCTCACAAATAACATTAAACATTCGCTCAACACTACTTATGAGCTTCAGAAGATAAAAGATAAGGGATACACATGAGCCGTCAGATGAGGGGATACAAAGTAAACACATACACAGCTGCTCTGCAGTTACACAGATTACACTGGGAAAGGGGCTGAAAACTTAAAGTAAAGGCTAACGGGGAAAAAAAAAACATTTGCCTAAAATAAGTTTATTGATATAATAACAACAACAATAATGATAATAAAAATGATAATAATAATAATAATAATAATAATAATCCCCGAAAGGTGTCCATAACCTTAAAAACTGAACCAAATCCATCTGTAATCACCTTTGCATAGAACAAAGTAGATGTGACTTGACAACAAGACATGTATAATCACAAGTGTTGAGCGAACCGAAGCATCTGAAGCAGACTTTGGTCTGAAATTTAGGAACACTTCAATTGTAAACCAATCCAAATTTCCTTGTGTTTCATGGAAATCAGTTTTCTGAGAAAGGTGGCTGTAGATGTTAGGAAGTTGAAAGTAAGTATAGAGGAGACAAGCCCGGAAAGCAAGATCACCCATAATGCCTTCCCCCTGTAATGTCACAGTTAGGCAGAGCCCTATAAAACGTTGATCCCGCGTGGTTGCCGCCATTTTCCTGGTAGCTGAGCATAGGGAGAGGCGTGACAAGCGTTCACGCACTAGGGACAGTGCTGCTGCAAACTCATAACAGAGAATGTAGGAGAGGGAGAGTGAAGAAAGAATACTCGGAGAGTGGAGGGAGAAACTGTCATTTATTGCCGTGTACATAACTGTGCAGGGCACCAATATTAATAGCTAATCCGTTCTGTTAGTTGTAGAGTTACTGTGCGTCAGTATTACAGGTCACTGATACTGGCACGTTTAATGTATCACCGTGTATGTAACTGTGCAGTGCACCAAGATTCATAGCTAATCCATTCACTATCGTACTGCCGCTGCCCCCTTTCCACACTCTGTCATGGGGCCGCTACTGTCACTGCTACTGCCAATGCTGCTGCTGCCACCCTCTTGGGGTCACTACATTATACTTCTTTTTATATTTATTAGACACTTGGCCAAAAAAGATTGGGTCCCCAAGTTGGTTAAAAATACCGCTTTATGCAGCTGTAATATCCAAGCCTTCACATTGAGGTTGGGCCACCAAGTGGGAAGAATGTGCCTTAGAGTGGGTTCATACCAGCATTTTGCTAGTTTTCAGCCTTACATACGTCCGATGGAACTGCCGACCTGTTCTTAAAAATGGAAAAGAACATTTCTGTTTTATTTAACCTTTACTTAAATGGAGAATGGATGTAATTTTCTTGACATTTGTTTGCTTCAATTCCATCTGAAATCAGTTTTTATGCTGGGTGTGAAAATGTTGCTTTTAGGCAGATTGTCCTGGGTATATCTGATGTATCTGCCATTTAGGCCCTATCCATAAAGAGATATAGTTTCCCAGAATGCTGACCTAGGCCTCTCAGCCAGTACTCTCTGCTCTGCACTTGTGAGGAGCAATCATCCCCCATCCTAGTTGCTTACTATATTATGATATATTTGACCAGCTTGACCTAAAGTGATATAGTAACATAGTAACATAGTTTATAAGGCCAAAAAAAGACATCTGTCCATCCAGTTCGGCCTGTTTTCCTACAAGTTGATCCAGAGGAAGGCAAAAAAACCCTGTGAGGTAGAAGCCAGTTTTCCCCACTTTAGGGAAAAAAATTCCTTCCCGACTCCAATCAGGCAATCAGAATTACTCCCTGGATCAACAACCCCTCTCTAGTAACTATAACCTGTAATATTATTACCCTCCAAAAATACATCCAGGGCCCTCTTGAACTCTTTTAGTGAACTTACCATCACCACCTCCTCAGGCAGAGAGTTCCATAGTCTCACTGCTCTTACCGTAAAGAATCCTCTTCTATGTTTGTGTACAAACCTTCTTTCCTCCAGACACAGAGGATGTCCCCTTGTCACAGTCACAGTCCTGGGGATAAATAGATCGTGGGAGAGATCTCTGTACTGACCTCTGATATATTTATACATAGTTATTAGATCTCCCCTCAGTCGTCTTTTTTCTAAAGTGAATAAGCCTATATATATATTAGCTATAAATCAGCGAGACTAATAGTGTTCAGCGGAACTACCGATGCCCACATTGGTCGCAGGGGTTGTCGGTAGGATGCCTGGAAGCACAAGCTTCCAATTTTTTGTGCATTTAGATGCCCTGATCTCACTTGATCACGGCATCTAAAGCCTTTAATTACTGTGATATGCATTATTGCCAGTCACAGTAATTACCCGCAGGTCTCTGCTGTTTGAAAGAGCAGATAATTGCCAGCCATGACGTCTGCTGCACATGCGAGCGGGCGCCATGTTCCCACATCGCTCCAGTGCCGTACATGGTTGCAAAAGGGTTAAATGTCAGGGTCTGCCAAATGAAAAACTGATGGTTTTGCAGGCAGGTTGACTCAGACTTATCTGCATTGCGATCAGTGTTCTTGTGTTTTCCCGATAGGATTGCACCCTTTCCATATCTGAAATTCTCAACATCTCCTAGCAATCATGAGTGAAAAAGAATTGCATGCCGATGCCTTCAGTATTTAACTTAGCCCCTTTCATTTCCATGAGGCAAGGGCTGCATGAAAAACACAATAAATGCTGCGATTTTTGGAAATGCAATAATTGTTAGTGAAAAATAACACTTATGTGAATATACCTCTGAAATCAATGGGTCTGGAATTGGTCTGTTGGCAAATGGAATACACCTGGGCGGAAAACTCACTTGTGTGAAAGTATCCTTATTGTTTGCTCATGATCCTAGTGGAGATCCTAATACTTTACCTTCAAACCAAGGCAGAAAATGCAGTGTCCGCTTCCACTGAGTCATCTTATCTTTGACTTCAGTTTCGAGGTTTGCTAACAATCATGAAACCACTGGTAATAGAGGAAGCTGCACATTTCAGGAAATAAGTTACTTCCTCAGATCCTTGATGCGGACAGTAGAGTTTTATCTCCATATACTTTGAGGACTCGGCATGTAAGTAACCATTCATTAATTGTAACTATAGATCTATCATCTGCACATTATCTACCAGTTCTACAAGCAGAGCTCATACCCTGTGGTGTCCTCCATATCTGTAACTTCTGATTGTGTCATCCCTGATATCATACAGTCTGTGCTGTGTTTTTATATTCATTGTATGTCACATTGGGCTGTATTAGCCTTCATGTGTGAGGAGAATAATTGTTTGGATGTGTTTTATTATAGAGGACGCTACAGTGCAGATTGGATATAAAGGAATAAATGTAAAATTTTTACACATTAAAAACAATTGTATTTTAGAAATTTATTTTTTTGATATATTGTTTTGTGGGAAAAGACGCAGTGTAAGTTATAAAGTACTGACTGATGAGGTAGTGACCTGTTCATCTCCTGCCTTCAATCACACCTCAGAGGCAATATTCGTCTCACCATCTATGGGTGGCAGGTGCAGGAAAGCTGCCCTAGAACTCAATTAATTCGGAGGCCAACCACCTGTTATATCTCTCAATTACTAACAGACTTGACAGGCAAGGATCCCACCACGACATGGTCACTAATGTGAATGGCGCTGTCTATATCACGGCCACTCAATGTTAGCTCCTCATCACCACCCTGCACCTGACCATGGTCCATTAGTTCAGACTCCGTCTACTCATCCATGGCAGTGAATGTAATGTCACCCACAGCTCTATGATCTCTGTACCCTCAGCTACGTATCTACTCATTTACTAACTGTATTTTTGGAGGGTAACATCTCTGGTTTAACGTTTATTAGTGTTGAGTGAGCATGCCCGGCCGAACTCGCTGAGTGTACTCGAGCGCAATGCACCAAGACAGATTCGTCATGACCCCAATGCAAGTCAATGGGGACGGATCCGTTTGGTGTGACACAATAGTAAACAGATACGTCCTCCATTGACTTTCAATGGAGTTCATGACGGATCCGTCCTTACCTTTCCCAGCAGCTCCCTCCTCCCTTCAGCAGGTGGCGCTGTGGTAGAACTTTCCACTCTGCACCCCGTCTTTCCTCCTGGAACAGGTCGGGAGCTGCCAGGGAAGGCAAGTTTTACTCTGTGTCTGTGTTTTTCTATTTTGTCTTTTTTTTTGGGACCCCTTTAAACCAGCCACCCCCCCTTCCTGCTCTTCAAAGGCCTGGTTTAGTCCCATAGACTTCAATGATGCTCGGGTGCTCGTCCAGAGCACCCGAGCATACGAGCACCTTCGTGCTCGATCATCACTAATGTTTATATATGTCTGGGTGTAAGCAAGTTTGCTTTCTTGAGGGGTTGATACTTCATCTGCCTGCACCCCTGGCACAAGGGTTGATGTGATCTATCTATATTACCCTAGTGTTACCTATTCAGTCGGCTCACACATCTGTTTTCTTCTGTATCTATTGGTACTAATTGTTACTTGTGTGCGCTACCAGGAGCCCCCAATGAACCCCACTTGTGATAGTGGAGGGAACTGTGTTGAGTTAGTAAGGCATTTTGTCTATCATGGCTTTGTGAAAGGTGGTGTACAAAGCCATTGTATACACCTTAGTACTACGTGACCCCATTAATCTCTGGGATATGAATTTTTGCATGCTGTCCCACATCTATCAACCTCTACAAGCATTCCTGTGTTAGGGACATTGTAGGCAACTTCCTCTTCCTGCATGTTAGCCACCTTTTTTCAGCCAATCAACATGCAGGAGAGTCTTTGGTACCTCCTAGCATCACGTGGGGCCCCTACAAGTCGATAGCAGGGATTGGCTGGCCAGATCAGATGACCTGGGAATATAATCTGGTCCCGCGCTGCTCGCGTCATACGCCGTCTGCATGAGATTAGGGATAGAGCTGCTGTCTGTCAGGGAGAGTGTTAGGGCCTGAATTTAGTTGTTGGTTAGGCAGGAATCACCCACAAAGAACCCAACAGCCCTTCTAAGGGCTACAAGCACCTTTTTTTTTGGTCTCCTCCTGGCTGCTGGCTGGGACTTGTAGTGCAGCGACCGCCATCTTGACTGCACACTGTTAGGGCGTGAAATTAGGATCTGTTTAGGCAGGAATCATCCACAAAGAACCCAACGTTCCTTATAAGGGCTACAACGACATTTTTTTTTTGTCCTCCTCTCGGCTGCTGGCTGGGACTTGTAGTGCAGCTACCACCATCTTGGCTGCACACTGTGCACTGGTGGCAGAAAGGGGACAGCACATGGTCCACACAGACCCCAATGAAATTGCCCAAAGTCCTCTCAGTACTCATTTTTGCTGCTGCTGCACCTTGGCTTGCTGGGATCTGTAGTGCAGTCTACAGAATACGTTTTTATTCTCAGTTATATAAACTACAGTCCAGTGAACAATTGTGAGGTGTGCGATACACTAGCCGCAGTCTAGAGAATACGTTTTTATTCTCAGTTATATAAACTACAGTTCAGTGCAAAATTGAGTGGTTTGCGGTGCAATAGCTGGAGTCTAAAGACTAAATTTGTTTGCCTCAGATAGTAATTCTACTGTCTACTGAATATGGTTTTGGCCTCAGATATTAACGCGACAGTTTGGTGAATATACAAAATGTTGAAACCAAGGGCTAAGGGTCGAGGATGAGGGCGTGGGCATGGGCGTTCAAGTCGTGTAGGGGCCAGAGGCCGTGGTCCTGGGCAGGGTGACACAGTACATTCTGATGAGGGAGCAGTGGAACGCCGCAGAGTTTCGCTCCCTAGCTTCATCTCGCAACTTACTAGGTCACGTGGTACACCACTATTGAAACCACAACAGTGCGAACAGGTGATGACGTGGATAGCGGATAATGCGTCCAGTAATTTATCCACCACCCAGTCTTCCATGCAGTCCACCCATGCTAGCCAAGGGAGTAGACCTCTGTCTCCTCCAGCTCAACCTCCTTCCCCCCAGCCTGCCCCCCCCCCCCCCACGGAAAGTATGGATTCAGATACGGCATACTCACAGGAACTCTTTTTAGGACCCTACCCAGAGACACAAACCACTGCTCAACAGCAACCTGAGCAGTTGCTCTGTCCCAATGCCCAAAATTTAGAACTTTTGCAGTCTGTGGGTGATGAGAGTGTGGACTTAGTGCAAGTAGTGTGTGAAGAGGTGTCGGATGATGATGATGCTGATGATGAGACACGGTTGTCAGACAGTGACGTTGTTGTCAGGCCAGTAAGTCCGAGGGGGAGCAGAGTGAGGAATCGGAGGAAGAGCTAGTGGATGATGAGGTGACTGACCCGGGCTGGGTTGGTAATCCAACTCAAGACAGTGCTTCTGAGGGGGAGGCAAGTGCAGCACCAGAACAGGTTGGAAGAGGCAGTGGGGTGGCCCGAGGGAGAAGCAGGGCCAGAGCAGGTAGATCATCAACTGTTTCACGGAGTCAAGCTCCCGTGCCGAGGCCTAGATGTTCGCAAGTCTGGAGGTTTTTTAAAGAAAGTGAGGATGACCGACGGACTGTGGTGTGCAACCTGTGCCACACCAGGATCAGCAGGGGATCCACCACTACCAGCCTAACCACTACCAGCATGCGCAGGCATATGAGTGCTAAACACCCGACTCAGTGGAACCAAGGCCGTTCACCGCCTGCGGGTCACACCACTGCCCCTTCCCCTGTATCACATGCTGGCTCGGCAAGTCAACCCCCCGCCCAGGACCCCGGCACGAGCGCCTCCAACCCTACAACCACCCCTTCACCTCCACAATCCTCCACAACCTCCACCAATGTGTCCCAGCGCAGCATTCAGCTATCTTTGCAGCAGACATTTGAGCGCAAGCGCAAATACAATTCCAGCCACCCACATGCACAAGCCCTAAACGTCCACATCTCCAAATTGTTGAGCCTGGAGATGCTGCCCTATAGACTGGTAGAGACTGAGGCTTTCTGCAACCTGATGGCGGTGGCTGTCCCTCGGTACTTGGTCCCCAGCCGCCACTATTTTTCCCGATGTGCCGTCCCAGCCCTACACCAGCCCCTGTCAGAGAACATCATCTGTGCCCTGACCAACGCGGTTAGTGATGAGGTCCACCGAACCACGGACACGTGGACAAGTGCTGGCGGGCAGGGACACTATATCTCCCTGATGGCACATTGGGTTAACTTGGTAGAGGCTGGGATCGAGTCTGACCCTGGGGCCACTCATGTACTGCCCACACCAAGGATTGCGGGGCCTACCTCGGTCACGGTTTCTCAGACTTATTATGCATCTTCCTCCACCCTCTCCTCCTCCTCCTCCTCTTCGCACACAAACGCTGAGCCAACAGGCAATGTTTCTGAGGGCCAACTGGCGCTCTATACAAACAATGTTTACGGAGGGCCACCTACAGGCCCTCTCTCCAATAAATTTTTTAGTAGCGTCAAATACAGACACTCAAAAAACAATTTTACATGAGGGAGTGTCTCCCCGTCTGCCATCATGTTCGGTCAGGCTGTCCGTAGGTACACCACCTCTGTCGTCCGCAGAAGCGGCCTCTATGAGGAAGGACACGGCCAGAACATCCCCTTTTCAATTGAGAACAAGTGGAGACTTGCAGGAGGATGACACTTTTCTTCGGCAGTTGATTCACCTTCCCCTTTATCATTGCCATACAACAGTTAGTGAAAAAGTAATTGGCAATGATGAAGAAAATGTAACGGTGCAGTGGACCGTCTGTGAAGCAAACCTATATATTCCCACCATGCCAGCCAGTGGCGTAGCTATAGGGGAAGCAAGGGAAGCGACTGCTTCAGGGCCCAAGCTCAGCAGGGGCCCGGGAGCAGTAGCAGGGATGTGGCAAATCAGCAGAGTAATATTTCAATTTCTCTCTCTTTCCAGGGGTGGGGTGGGATCGTAACGCTGCGCATTGAAATAAGAGGATGGGGAGAGAGGGATTCTCCTACCTCTCCTCTGCGCTGCTGCACTGTGTAATCTGATTGGTGGAGGAGCAGTGAGAGGGAGCAGCTGCTCCACCAATCTTTTCAAGTAATACTTCAGTCACAAACAGGGCCCGCTCCCAGACTTCCAGAAGAACCATGTGGACCCTGCATGTGACCCTCTGCACTCCTGCTTGCCCGTCAGGCTGCCTCTCTTACCTGCCCTTCCACCTCCCTTGTAGTGCCAGCTGACCTCCTGCTCTAGCTGTAACAGATATCCAGGAAGCAGGAGCAACCCAGAGCAGCGCTGTCTCAGCCATCTGAGCATTGCTGCAGCCTGCCTGCCAGCCAATACAGCAGAACTTCAGACTCACTGCCAGCCTGACCAACAGTGGTAGGTTTGTGCCCCCTGCCCTGTACTGCACCCCCTATGCTGCATTCTGCCCCCTGCCCTGTGTCCCCTATGCTGCACTATGTGTGCCCCCTGCCCTGTACTGTACCCCCTATGCTGTATTCTGCCCCCTGCCCTGTACTGTACCCCCTATGCTGCACTATGTGTGCCCCCTGCCCTGTACTGTGTCCCCTATGCTATATTCTGCCCCCTGTCCTGTACTGTGTCCCCTATGCTGCACTATGTGTGCCCCCTGCCCTGTACTGTACCCCCTATGCTGCATTGTGCCCTCTATGCTGTATTATGCGTGCCTCCTGCCCCCTATGCTTTATTTTGCCCCTTGCCCTGTACTGTGACCCCCATGCTACACAGTGTGTGCCTCCTGCCCTGTACCCCTATAATGCACTGTGCCCCCCATGCTGCACTGTGTGTGCCCCCTGCCTTGTACTGTGTCCCCTATGCTGCACTATGTGTGTCCCCTGCCCTGTACTCCCTGTGCTGTATTGTGCCCTCTATGCTGCCCTGTACCCCATGCTGTATTTTCTCCCTGCCCTGTACTGTGTCCCCATGCCACACAGTGTGTGCCTCCTATCCTGTACTGTACTCCTTGCCCTGTACTTTGCCCCGTATGCTGCCATGTACCCCATATGCTGTACTGTGCGTCCCCCCCGGCCTGTACTGTGTGCCCCTGCACTGTACTGTACCCCCTATGCTGTATTTTGCCCCCTGCCCTGTACTGTGCCCCCCATTCTGCACTGTGTGCCCCCTGACCTGTACTGTACCCCCTGTGCTGTATTTTTCCCCCTGCCCTGTACTGTGTCCCCCATGCTACACAGTGTGTGCCTCCTGCCCTGTACGCCCTATAATGCACTGTGCCCGCTATGCTGTCCTGTGCCCCTGTCTTGTACTGTGCCCCCCATGCTGCACTGTGTGTGCCCCCTGCCCTGTGAACTCTCTTTTACATATGCACATATAGGATGCCAGGATAGTCATGAAGGGGGGGCACCATACAAAATTTTGCTGTGGGGCCCAGTCAGTTCTAGCTCCGCCCCTGATGCCAGCCATGGGTTGTACATAAACTAATAACAGGAAAAACAAAACAAAAATATTTTACAGGAGGGTCAACTACAGACACTTCAAAATAAATTTTTGGGAGGCTCACCTACAGACATTTGACTGCAATCTCAGTCTGACCAAGGCATTGGTGGTGTCACTGCCATGCTGTGTCAGGCTAAATTTTTGGGTGGTTCACCTGCTACCTCAATCTAACTTGGTCACTTGTTGGTGTCACTACGCTGTCACCATACTGTGTCAGGCTTATGCCTGCATCGTGGGGTGGGAGATAGCACAGCAGTGCCAGCATGAGCAGTGGTGTCACCTGCAGGTTGTGATGGACCTTCGTTGCACCTAGTTGGGTGCTTTCCTAACATGTGCCAGCACATGTGCCTTGCCCATCTTGGTCTGGGTCAGCACAATTGCCTTGAGGGTCACCACCAGGCTGTTGCCCAGAATTTGGCATAATGGTACGATTAGGCAGCCTCAGAGGCATCCATGCATGCTGCCCCTGCTGTTTCCTGTCCATTTCCGTGGTGTTTCCATCATTTTCTGAGGTTTCCAGGTTTTCACCCAGCCTTCCCTAGGCAGAGCCTTGGTCCCCTGCAAAAAACGCTCGAGTCTCCCATTGACTTCAATGGGGTTCGTTATTCGAAACGAGCACCTGAGCATCGGGAAAAATGAGATTCGAATAACGAGCACCCGAGCATTTTAGTGCTCGCTCATCTCTAAATGACACCAACCTAAATAGTGTATGTAATAGTAGGCAAATCGACCACCTTTACATTAACGTAGTAACATTAATCTTACCTACAGTATCTATATCACTTTAGGTCAGGCTTGGCCAAAATATCACAACAGGGTAAATGAAGAGGAGATTAAAAGAGGAGAGAAGGAAAAGTAAGGAATCTGTATATATATATATATATATATATATATATATATATATATATACATATATATATATATATATATATATATACTGTATATGTCACGCTCTGGTGTGGGGGGAAAGCCACACCGAGCGTAAGAGGGAAGGAAACAGACAAAACCAGGGAACCGGTCACCTCCTGCAGGGGACCCTGAGACTAGGCCCTGGCTGACTACCAGTATGAACAAGCCTGGGTGATAGGAAAGTTCATACACAGGAACCTAATCTAAATACACCCTAGAAAACCCTGCAGTCTAGTGACAAGAGAGTAAACCCGTTCCTCCAAGCGTAAGGAGGAACAGGAGACTCCAACAGGAAAACAACAAAAGGAAGAGAAGACACTTAACTTAGGCAGATATCACAGCAACTGGATCTCAGCCGAGATCCACACCACTCTCAACCAGGTAAGCAGAAGATATAAATCACAAGGGATACTGGGAGAGGAAGGGGTAAATAGGAGAAAGCTAATTGCCAGGCGGCAACAGCTGAGGGGAAGGGGTGTGGTGAACAGCACCCAAGCCAGGGGAATAGCCTGTCAAATATGTCACTTAGAAAGCCGCGCAGAACGTCTGATTCCAGACGCAAGCCCACTCGTGACAATATAGTAGAGATGAGCAAATCATGCAAAATTTTATTCACCGAACATTCGCTGAACTTTTTCTACGATTTGTATATTCAACGAATAGATTAGTTGAATTTGCGTACAAAATATACGTAATTATATGGCTTTTAGCGAACATTCGCACACTAATAATGAACGTTCAGGTAATAACGGTACGCAACCTCTTTGAACACGTACGCATGAGCGTACAAATTGCGTACGAATCCTCAGCGTACTATTGTCTAATGATTATGTAATACGCAGGCACGCACGAGTTGAAGGGCCGCAGCGTGCACTCCTCAGAGGCAGATCGAAGTTTTGCAAATGGCATCCAGGTGATCATCAGCATTTAGGTCTGCAGAGCTGAAATACATGATCCGGCTGATGGACCGGCAGGATTACTATGGCACACACTGCTACCCGAACCAGCATAATAAGGAGGCGATCCAGCAGGCTTTCCCCATCGTTTCGACACCGTGTGGATCTCGGGCCAGATCCAGCAGAAATGGTCTGATCTGAAGTTCAAGTGCCCAGAGCGGCTTAATGAGATCCACGCAGAGATACAGCAGGGTGAGCTTGGTGAATACTACTAGTAGAAGCTCCGGCTACAGGTCCTTTGGCACTTCTGCCCTGTGCCACCTTCTCCATTTTTAGAGTTTGAGGTCTGGCTGGAACTGGACCTCTTTTGCTTATCCATTCCAGACATTTTTCATTTGACTCTGTGGCCCTGCAGCTGGTCTTTGTCTTTGTCCCTGTATCTTCATCTCTCCCTATCTCTCTCTCCCTGCCTGATTAATTACTAGCCCTAAACTGGCCCTGCACTAGCCCTGCACTGGCCCTGCAGTATCCCTGATATGTGTAATATGGATTCCCAGAGCAATTATACCCCAATTTTAACAAAACAGGTCTCAGAGTCTCAGAACTTCACACACAGTGCTTCTGCTCGTCTCAGCAGTCGCAGCAGAAGTGATGCGTCACTGTCTTACCGAACCTGAGCCAATCAGAGCAAGCCCTGCCCACTAAGTCAGGTGACCGCTTTCTTCCTGGGCTTTTGCACTTGATAAACGAACTAACAGTAAAAGTTTGCTAATTAATTGAATTCGTACGCAACAGCGCATAGAGTAACTTATACGTAGCAATAGCGTATAATTTATAGGACAACTATGTAGCGAATGTGTAAAAAGCCGAAGCGAATCACCTAATAGTCGGATTCACTTTGCAGCTGAAAATTTCCAAGATTTGATAGGAATCGACGAATCGCTTTGCTCATCTCTAATAAATATATATATATAGTACTATATATATATATAGTACTATATATAGTACTGTGACAAGTTCTCCTGTTCTAGCTTCTAAAATACAACAAAAAGGCTATATTGCTACAGTGCAGTACTACTAAATGCACTACTACTAAATCCTTTGTCCTTGTGCACCATTCCACTTTATTAACCTGTTTTTTGCTTTCTTCCCTGCATTTTCTACTGTGTATGACCTCATACTGTTTCAAGACTATTCTCCTGCCCTTTGTTACTGTGCTGTTTGTCTCACTCGGTTTGGCGTGGCTTATCTCTGTTGAGTATACTGGTTACTGATTTGGTTTTGATAGAATGGAAAGTGTGTGGTACTAGAAACAGACTACAGTCAAAGTGAGTACTGTAATAGAGACTAAGCTATATGAGAGAATAATAATACTTTATGTCAATAACATTTAGAAAGACGTCACAAGAACAAATACTGTAGATCATTAACCTAAAATCAAACAGAATAAAATTCAAAGACATAAATCCCTACTCTTTCAGGGGAGTGAAAGTGTCCCATGCAAACAGGAAAAAAAGTCTCATTTGAATCTGTAACTAAGGATAAAATTGAAAATTCTGTAATGAACCAAATGTGAAGAAAGTGGTGTTGTCTGCTTAAGACCTAGAGCTGCAGATTTTCATGTGAGGGTCTGAGTGGTTTTGCCTATAGTTTTTTAATGTTTTTATAGGTTTTTTTAATGTACCTGGGTTTCTGCATGTTCTTCCAAGGCTCCATTTTTGGAAGAGCAACCTCTTCCTGTAGAGGATGGCAGTCAAAATATTATATATTTAAAGTGGTGTTATGCCCAGGAGGTCTTAAGCTCTGTTGAAGTCCTCTGGAGTTTGCATGATGATCCTCCAACCCTCCTTTAAAACAAAGCGAAAGTAAAACAAAAAAGAGTACTAAGGTTCTGAGCTCTCAGTGTCTCAAAAACGGCATGATTCTGCTTTTCACCAGTACATATGGCATAATATTCAGCTGTTTCCCCATTTCACAGCCTTTAGAATTACTTTGATGCAGGGGTGTTTCTAGAGTCTCAAAACATCTGGGGCCCAAGCCCCAATGAATATGGCACAATTCTCTAAGTCGACCCTCCCCCAGCACACTGCCATGTATTCGCTACACATCAGCACATATCTGTCACAACCTTGGCCTCCAGGTGTAGATCTTCCATGTCATCATCTTCTCCATTTGGTCCGGACACCTTCTTTTAGGTGTGCCTCGTCTCTACAGTGTGTGATCCACAAACATCTTAGCTTCCTCATTTTTCTATTATCCCCAAACCTGGAGCCCCCACAGTGTTATCCTGCTGCTCGCTGTGCTCCCCAATACTCTCCTGAAGAAATAATAGTGCCTCCCCCATAGTAATAGTGCTCCTCAAATTCCCACTAATAGTAATTCCATTCTAGAATTCCCCCATTAGTAATACTGCCCCTACCGTGCCCCCAAAAGTGATAATGCTCCCCAAGAGTGTCTCCATTAGTAGAAGAGACCTCCAGTATTAAATAATGCCCTCACAGAGCCCCCAGTAGAAATAAGCCCCCCCAATGTTCCCCCAGTGGTAATAAAGCTCTCTATAGACCCCTCAGTAGTAATAAGTCCCCCTCATAGTGCTCTTAGTACAAATAAAGGTACATCTATAAGACCCTCCTACAGAGTCCCCAGTTGTAATAAGAATGCCTATAATGTAGCCTGGATTTAAAATGCCCCCACAGTGCCCCCAGTATTTATATTGCCCCCTCATGTTATAATGCTCTCCCCTGCAGTGCCCCCTGTAGTTATATTCCTACCTTTTGTGCTCACAAATTATAATTCACCAGACCCTCCACCATACAGTTCGAAGTAAATAACACTATTTCCCTCCCTCCGACGTATAGTCCCATGTAAATAACATCACACCACCTCTCCAGCCCCCTCCAATATACAGTCCCATGTAAATAACATCCCTCTCTATCTACAGCCCCCTCCAAATACAGTTCCATGCAAATAACATCACTCCCCTCCCTTCAGCCCCTCCAATATACAGTCCCATGTGAATAACATTGCTCCCTCTGACAGCCACTTTCAGCATGGAGTCCCATGTAAATAAAACAGTCCCCTCAACATTCAGTCCCATGAAAATAACATCATTACCTCTGACGGCTGCCTTTAACATACAGTCCCATGTAAATAACATCACCCCCTCCCCAGCCTCCTCCAACACACAGTCCCATGTAAATAACATCACCCCCTCCCACAGCCCCCCAACATTCAGTTCCATGTAAATAACATCCCTCCCTCCCACAGCCACCATCAACATACAGTCCCATGTAAATAACATCACCCCCTCACTTCAGCCCCTCCAATATACAGTCCCATGTAAATAACATAACCTTGCTACTGCTACCTCCAACATGCAGCCTCATGTAAATAACATAACCCTTGAACATTCAGCTCCAACATTGCTCTGTCTCTCCCTTCACTTACCTCTACTCATGTAACAGACTTCACCACAGCTTCTTCCCAGGAATCATCTTCACTGCTGAGCCATTCTCTCCTGCACTGGTCACATGATAGTGACATCATCGCAGACCCTTCTCTACCCCTGCCTTCTGCAATGATCACATGACCTGTGATGTCATCACAGGTCCTTCAGATTTTGCAGTGCACTAGATTCAATTGTATCGCTGTCCTGAGGATGTCAATGCAGTTGTATCTAGCAGGCAGGCAGTACATTCAGGGCCTGGGACAAAACATTAGGGGCCCAGGCCCCGTATGTTTTAGCCTAGCAACGCCCCTGCTGTGGTGTATACATAGGAAAGCAGCTTTCAGATGAAATCTCAGGGATGCTCATTAGGTTTATACTTTGGGTGCAGGGCTCGACCGGCTGGCTGTGAGTATTAATACCGCCAATGCGGTTTATGTGCAAACTACTTACCTGAATGTGAGTACTACGTCCTTCATGGAGACACCTATGTAGTAGGCTGTGAACATTGTTGATACGCTTCCATACGTGTCTCTACTGTTGAAATACTCCTATCCAACAAAACGGATTACATTACACTACCTATATCATTTGAATATCGGGACATACTTACCATTGGATGATTATATTAGGGAGTGGCCAATCCTGAACGTTCCACGCCCTATGCGACCAGTGGGTTTATATCTCACATTTATGTTATTGTATTTTATTCAGTGTTGTGTTTTTATGTTTATGTAATAAATGTGATTTTTAGATATATTTTGTTGTCATCCCATCCAGCTCCAACAACGAGTGTGCGCACCTGTATATTTTATTGCCCCATTTTCAAAAAGGTGCTAGTTCTTCACGGGGGAATTCTAGACCAGTAGGCTTAACATCCATTGTGTAAAAAATGTTTGAGGGTCTTCTATGGGATTACATACAGGATTAGGTAAGAGTAAATATAAGTAGGGATGAGCGAACCCAAAGTTTGAGAGTTTAGGCACCAGAACCCAAACACCTCCTATGCACCTGTGACACAGAGATACAATTTTTAATCTGTCTGTTAATTCTGTGGGTGACGTATAACTATTTTTGGGTTGCAAAACACTTCCTATGCGTCGATTGCACTGTAATAAAATAGTTAATCAGTCTGTTAACTCTGTCGGTGATATAAACCCATTTTTGGGGTGAGATACACCTCTTTTACACCCATGACACTGAAATACAATAGTCAATTTATCGGTTAAAGGGGTTCTCCGGGAATTAAGAAAATGAAAATACTTAAATATTACTTTATAATAAATATATTCCCAAATACCTTTCATTATTTATAATGTCTTGTTTTGTCTAGGGAGCAATCATCAGGGAAAACAAAATAGCTGCCGTCCCATTAGTTCACACAAAACCTGTCTTAATCACACAGCAGGACAAATTACGTCATAACACTGAGGTAAAGAGCTTCTTCATCCTCCTCTCTGCTCTGCTTGTCAGGGATTAGGATGCTGAATACAGCTGATAAGACCTTCAGATGAATCTCTGGGGAATTTAGTTCATGAGGAGACTTGAAGTATAAAGAGGACGGACAGGACAGACTGTGATAATGGAGACTGCATACAAGAGCTGCTGCTCATTAGCCACACCCCACCCTCCTCTCATCTCTCCTCATCATCTCCATTCTCACAGAGATTCACCTTAATATAGACCCATAATCCCTGACAAGTAGAGGAGAGGAAGATGAGGCAGCTCTTTAGCTCAGTGTTGTGAAGTAACTTGTCCTCCTGTGTGATTAGGACAGGTTTTATGTATACTAATAGGACGGCGGCCATTTTATTTCTCCTAATGATTGTTCCTCAGACAAAAAGATCCATTATAGCTATTGAAAAGTATTTGAGAATATATTTATTATAAAGTAATATTTAAGTATTTTCATTTTCTTAATTCCTGGATAACCCCTTTAATTCTGTAGGTGACATTAACCCATTTTTTTGGTGTGATATACACCTCTTTTACATCCATGAAATGAAATACAACAGTTAATCTGGATGTCAATTTTGTGGGTGCCCTCAAAGAATGAGGAGAGCATCAAATAAGGGACATTTGCAACGCGCCGCCCCCCAGAGCCCATATGGCTTCCCAGGTTTCATAGAATGCTAAGTGTTGTGCTGTGGCCTGTATGTGTCATGGTGCTCCTACCTGGATACAGCGGGACCCCAGGCTTAGGCTCCGAAGCAAATAAAGGGGGAATTGTTGAGTAAGGGGATGAAGAATAACTTGAGTCCAGACCTTGGTAAAATTTAACAATAGCTTTACTTGGGTAAACTTGATTCCAGACAATATTCAGCCTTTTCTTACATTCAGGCTCTCTCGTGGTCCCAGAAGGCTTTGGCATAAACTGCCATGCAAACTTGGTAACTCTGCTGTCTCTGCTTGGCTGACAGGCTTGCTTAAAGGGAACCTGTCATCAACTTTATGCTTACCTCACTGAGGGCAGTATAAAATAGTGACAGAAATGCTTATTTCAGCGGTGTGTCACTCATGAGCTAAATGTAAGTGGTTGCTGAGAACCAGCATCATAATCATTGCAGCCCAGGCCTTGAAAAGAGTCAAATCTACCTGAGAAGAGTCATGGTTATTCATAGTCTCTTGCTCTCCCTGCCCGTCTGCTGATGATTGGCAGTTGTCTCCTAGAGCGAAAGGGAGAAAACTAGGTAGAAGACTGTCAGTCATCAGCAGGTGGGCAGGGAGAGCAGGAATTCTTGAATAACCATGACTCTTCTCAGGTGGACTCTTTTCCAGGCCTAGTCTGCAATGATTGTGATGTTGGTTCTTGGCAACCACTTACTTTTAACTTATAAATGACAGACTGCTAAAATTAATTCACCCGTCTCTACTTTATGCTGCCGTTAGTATAGTAAAGGTGATGACAGGTTCCCTTTAATAACTCTAATTTCTTTCTCTCTGAAGTGCTAAACTCTGCTTGGGTCTGGTTATTAGACCTTTGGTTGGTTCTGGTATTCTTGGATTGGGGTGCCTTGGGCTGTTATCCCCCACTTGACACTTAGTAAAGTAAATTAGCATGTAGTCCGGGTGCTCTATAAGCTACTTCCCTTTTGTGGCTCCTGCTCCAGTCGAAAAATACATTTGTCTGGCTGCTACTTCTTTCAGGTCTTCTCAGCATCACTATGGAGTCTAAACCAGAATAATCTAGAACTGGCCCACCTCTGCCCATATGGGAGATTGAGTGGAATAGTGAGTTCCATTCTATCTAAGTATAGCTCTACCATATACGCTGCCACCTGCTGGTGAACCAGGCATATAATATGAACAAAACACATAACAGTAATATCAATGCACACTTGTGAAGGACTTGGAAATAAATACAGAGATGATATAGGAATTAGCAATAAAAAACAGTAGCGGAGTGAAAGAATAGTTACACCACTCTGGGGTGTTACACGTGTCCGTGGTGCTGCTGATGTTGGTGGTGGTGGAGCTCCTGCTGCAGGGAGAGGATCTTGTTGATCTGTGCCAGCTATGCACCCAAATGAAACAACTTCCTCTCGTGAACGCAGGTGACAGGACGTTCTGTGAAATTTTGTAAGCCGGAATACCATTGTACAAATGGTGAGGCCAGAACAAGTAGAGGCAGTAGCAGATTGGATGGCTGCCAATGCCTCCAGTTCCTTCACATTGCCTTTTACTTGGTCCACTGCTGAAAGGACAGAGCGGCCCGTGGACATCTGTCTTCCACCTCACCCCTTTGCAAATTAGCCACGCAGTATGAGCCCCAAGTCACACAGCAGTCACTTATGCTTTCTGATTACTCTGCTGATGGGGGGGTTCAGTGGGTCATACACCTATTCCTGCCCCAGAAGTGGAAGATATGAAGTGCGCTAATGCCCAAACACTTATATCTGAGGATGAGAACTGTTGTGGCTTTCTGCAGTGTGCACATCGACAAGGAGGGCAGAGGTGAGGAGCGGGTGGAAGATGATGTAGAGGATGATGAAGTCCTAGACCCCACATGGAAACAACGTCATCCGAGTGATGTGTATAGTTCGGAGGAAGAGGTGATGGTCACACAGCGCCAGCCGCACAGCAAAAGAGGGAGCAGAGTAGTCGGTGGACTGCTATTAGCACACCAAAGCCAGATCAAAGGAGTTCCCTAGTGTGGCAGTTCTTCAGACAATGTGCTGATGACAGGACACAAGTGTTTTGCACGCTGTGTAGTCAAAGCCTGAAGTGAGGCATAAATGTTCTAAACTTGAGCACCACTGCATGACCAGGCAACTAAATTCAAAGCACAAGCTGCAGTGGAGTACACACCTGAAAAACCACAAAAAATCTAAGGTTGCTCCTGCTCTCTCTTCTGCTGTGGTCTCCACCTTTTCCTCCCCTCTGGACCAACAGGGCCACCTGGCTCCCCACAAAGAGAGGATGTGACAGCAGTATCACTGAGCATCTCCACACTGTCCCATGAAAATTTTCAGATGTCCATCCTCCAAACACTGGAGAGAAAGAGGAAGTTCTTCCTACCCACCCACGAGCCCTGGCCCTGAATGCCAGCATTTTGAAATGCTTTGAAATGCTGCCATTCCATCTGGTGGAGATGGACAGTTTTGAAAGCTTTATGTCGGTGGCTGTCCCACAGTACGTGGTTCCCAGCTGTCACTACTTTTTCAGGCAGGCCATCTCTGCCCTTCACAAACAAGTGGCTGACAAAATCAAGTGTGCGCTGTGCCACGCCATCAGTGGCAAGGTCCACATGACCACCGATACATGAATAGGCAGAGATGTAGCTAGAACTGACTGTACCCCACAGCAAATTTTTGTACAGCCCCCGCCCCAACTTAATGGACACACTCATACATGCACTCACCACATACATGGACGCACTCATACACGCGCTCACTACATATACATACATTCACACACTCACTGGGGATGGGGCTTGATCCAATGACACTCTACTATTGGCTGGCAGCAGATGTCATAGTAATCTGCCAGCCAATAGAAAACAAGAAGCAGTACTGGCAAGTGTTGTGCAAGTACTGCGGATCTCAGCTTGGGAACGGGCATAGGAGGAGGAGACAGCAATAGTACAGTGTCTGCTCCTCCCTGAGAGAGAGGACCTGCAGTGGGAGGAGCTCCAGCGCTGCTGCTATAAGTAGCATCCTCTTTTATAAAGTGCAGCATCTGTAAGTAGGGGCAGCCCTAGATCTAATGAAAGCATTTAGTACTGTTTTGGGACCCTTCTGAGCTTGGGCTGCAAAGCAATCGCTTCTCCTGCTTCCCTGATAGCTATGCCACTGGGCATAGGTGTTATTTCTCCCTAACTGTCCACTGGGTTAATGTAGTGGCAGAGTGGCCTTAGGCAGACTATGGTTTAGAGCATGTCCAACCGCCAGGACGATTGCTGGATGTTTCTCATTGCCTCCTCCTCTCACTCCACTTCCTCCATTATCGCCTCCTTATCCTTCTCATCTGGTCAGAGTAACACCTGCACCACCTACTTTAGCACGGCCAGGGGGAAAAGACAGCAGGCTGTTCTGAAACACCTATGTTTGGGGGGTAAGCCCACAACGCATAGGAGCTGTGGACGGGAATGGAAGAACAGACTGATGAGTCGTTGGTGCGTCAGCCTCAAGCCAGGCCTGTTGTTGTGCGATAATGGAAAAAATATTGTAGCAGCTCTGGGCCTAGTTAGTTTGACGCACATCCCTTGCCTGGCGCATGTGCTGAATTTGGTGGTGCAGAGGTTCCTGAAAAATTACCCAAAGATGTCAGAGTTGCTGCAGAAAGTGTGGGCTGTCTATGTGCAACTTCTGCCTTCACGCTCAATGCCTCATATGCTACTTATCCACAAGGTGGAACTCCACCTTGAACATGTTGGAGAGACTATGCGAGCAGCAGGTGATAGTGGAGTTTCAGCTGCAGCTCTGCAGAACATCACCACTTCACCACCGAGTGGGCCTCCATGCGGGACGTATGTTCTGCGTTGTGCTGTTTCGAGTATTGACCCAACATTTCTAGCGCTGATGATGCCGTCCTCAGCGTTACTATCCCAAATCTATGCCTCTTAAAAAAACGCTGCAGGCAATGATGGATGAAGGATGTGGCATAGGAGGAAGAGGAGGAGGAACAGGGAACAGTCCCACGGTTATCAGGCCAGTCATCACCGGTGGCTCGGAGGGTGGGTTCCTGCACTAACAGTGGCCAGATACACAACTGTCCAGCTAGGGCACAGTTTTAGTGGATGAGGAGGATGATGAGTAGGAACCTGTTCACAGCAGGGTGGCACCCAAATCAGCTCACGGGCATCAATGGAGCATGGCTGCAGGGATACAGAGGTCACTACACCTCCCAGCAAGGACAGCTTGTCATAACATTTGGGCAGCCTGGCACACATGAGTGACCACCGAGTTGCTCTGATTGTTACCAATGATTATTACTGGGTGGCCACTGCGCTGGATGCCCGCTACAAGGACAATGTGCCGTCTTTACTTCCATCACTGGAGCATTATCGGCAGATGTGCGAATACAAGCGCATGCTGGTAGGCACACTACAGATGGCATTCCCACCTGACAGTGGAGCTCAATGGAAGCACGAGGCAGAGGACAAAGTCACAAACACAGCTGGGGCACTGCCGGCACCTCAGAAGGGAGGGTTAGCATGGCTAAAATGTGGAAAAGCTTTGTCTGCATGCCACAACATCTAGCACTATCACCTGATATGGATTGTCTTAGCAGGAGGCAGCACTTCAGCAACGTGGTGTAAGAGTACATTTGCACATGTCTGCATGTACTGTCTGATGGGTCTGCTCCATTTAACTTCTGGATCTCCTAATTGGACTCATGACCAGAGCTTGCCCTTTACGCCTTGGAGGTGCTGGCCTGCCCTGCGGCCAGTGTATTGTCCGAATGTGTATTTAGCATGGCAGGGGGTGGGATCACGGACTAGCACATCCGTCTGTCCACAGCCTACGTTGACAAGCTCAAGTTCATTAAAATCAACTAGGCATGGATCCCATAGGACTTGTCCGTACCTTGGGCAGAGTATAAAAGTATACTGGCCGCACCCAGCCATTGCTATACTCCAGTGTAGTTTGTTCCGTTTGTCAATTCCCTATGTTTTGGGGCCTCCCCAATAAATTAATAAAAAACAAAAACACAAAAGCAGTGTTGGCTACCTCCTCCAGCTCTATAACCTACACCGCCACATCCACCGCCTCCTCAGCCTCCTACTCCATTTGGACCTCAGCCTTCTGGTTCAAATTATTTTTATTTTATTTTTGTGTATGTTCTTTTAAGTCATTTCCATATTCACATTTGTATACAGGGCAATCGTCCTGCTTTTAACCCCATGTTACTTCCTTTTGCAGCTTTCTAGCCCTTTTTATGACCATTTTACAGTACCAAAGTTCGGGTCCCCATTGACTTCAATGGGGTGTGTTGTCAAGTTCAGGTCCCTGAACCAAACCCATTGAACCAGAACATCCACAGGTTTGCTTATCCCTAGTTATTAGATCTCCACTCATACATCTTTTTTCTAAACTGAATAACCCTAATTTTGATCATCTTTGGATCCTGTAGTCTACCCATCCCACTTATTACTGTAGTTGCCCTCCTCTGAACCCTCTCCAGCTCTGCTATGTCTGCCTTGTTCACAGGAGCCCAGAACTGTACACAGTACTCCATGTGTGGTCTGACTAGTGATTTGTAAAGTGGCAGGACTACTGTACGTTTTCGTCATGTGCATCTATGCCCCTTTTGATGCACCCCATTATTGGCCTTGGCAACAGTTGCCTGACACTGGTTTCTACAGCTTGGCTTGCTGTCTGTTGAAATTCCCTTTCCATGTCAGTGTGAGATGGGGAAACAGCACTCATTTTGTGAACACTGTATTAGTGTAAATGAAGTTAAAGGGAGTCTTTCACCTGATCTGAGCATCATACACTGCAGGAAGGAGCCCAAGCCTCGGGCTTATTAGTAATGCAAACGCCGCCCTTTTACGTAATCCGGTCCGCCCAGTATTATAATACTCCTCTCCACCTCCTGTAACTAAATAGGTTACACTGCGCCTCTGCCCACAGTGGGCAGCAAAGCACGCATGTGCCGGGGACAGGGAGAACCGTGCAAGCGTAGAATTTAGTTACAGGAGGCGGAGAGGAGTATTATAATACTGGGCGGACTGGATGATGTAAAAGGGCAGCGTTTGCATTACTAATAGCCCGAGGCTTGGGCTCCTTCCTGCTTTATCACGCTTCCGGGCACTTGCGGTGGGTGATTGACATGTGGATTAAAAGTGTTTTTCTGGCATATATGGCGTGGGACAACTTAGCCAAACTGTGGTAACGTGTGTAAGGGGATCTAGAGCCTAGGCGGTCTATGACGCTCAGATCAGGTGAAAGACTCCCTTTAAATAATTTGGACTGACATTCTGCTGTTTGGCTACAAGAGTCCGCTGTTTCCTAAACATAGCTAAAAAGGACTGCATTTCTAGATTCGTCTGATGTTGAAAACTGTCAGGTGGTGGAGTTACAAAGCCTGGGGAGGAAGTCAGCAGCATCCATCCTAGGGTGAGCTTGAAAGAGGCATCCAGAAGCTGTGTGAGGATAATCCCTCAACATCCAAGCCTGAAAGCATCCTCCAGGGGCCAGAGATGCAGCCAAAGGGAGCTGATTGTGTCCATTACACTGATCTTGTCCAGAGGAAAGTCAACTGCTCCCAGGAATTCAGATGGGAGCTGAGGAATAAAGCCACAGCCACTGCGGTACCACACAGTGGTCGGTAAAACCCTTGTTCCATCCACAGTCACCAACTTACACTGATGGATCATTCTTCCCGGAGAGAAATGGGCATGACGCTAGATATGAATTTGCTGAGACACCTAGACCATCGTCTGCATGCAAAAGAAGGGCTGAAGTTTTGGCAATGGGCTATCACACACCAGTCCGAAATGGTGAGTCTGCAAAAGAGCAACATGTCCGGTCAGCCCATTGGATATGTGAAAGTGCCGCAGAGGACCCTGGTGAAGATCCCGGCACAACAAGATCAAATATTGATACTGCTGGCTGGACGACAACTAAATGGGCTGGAGGTCTTGATTGAGCCCAGGGGCCATCCTCCAGGGGCCAGAGATGCAGCCAAAGGGAGCTGATTGTGTCCATTACACTGATCTTGTCCAGAGGAAAGTCAACTGCTCCCAGGAATTCAGATGGGAGCTGAGGAATAAAGCCACAGCCACTGCGGTACCACACAGTGGTCGGTAAAACCCTTGTTCCATCCACAGTCACCAACTTACACATGGCACACCCGGGTCGGTAAGATGGGAGCGTCTTCAGGCTAATGGGTGGCAATAACCATTAGATGGACATGGAAGGGATAGTCTGAATGCGGATTCGACTGTTTGGGCAAGACATCGACAAGAAGGGCATTGTGCTGATGGATCATTCTTCCCGGAGAGAAATGGGCATGACGCTAGATATGAATTTGCTGAGACACCTAGACCATCGTCTGCATGCAAAAGAAGGGCTGAAGTTTTGGCAATGGGCTATCACACACCAGTCCGAAATGGTGAGTCTGCAAAAGAGCAACATGTCCGGTCAGCCCATTGGATATGTGAAAGTGCCGCAGAGGACCCTTGTGAAGATCCCGGCACAACAAGATCAAATATTGATACTGCTGGCTGGACGACAACTAAATGGGCTGGAGGTCTTGATTGAGCCCACTTACCAAGTGGGAATGCAGACCTGCCCACTGGTAGCACGGACCCTTGCTATTGTGAAGGATGAGTGTGCACCTGTACAATGTCATAAAGGGGTATTCTCATCTTAGACAATGGGGGCATATTGCTAGGATATGCCCCCATTGTCTTATAGGTGCAGGTCCCACCGCTGGGACCTGCACCCATATCCAGATCAGAGGGGGGGAGCGCTGCTTTCATAGAAATGAATGGGAGCGCACTGCGCATACGAGGCCACAGCTCCCATTCTTTCTATGTAGGCGATGGAAATAGCAGAGCCAGCGCTCAGCTATTTTCGCCGGCCCCATAGAAATTAATGGAGGGCGGCTGCACACGCGCAGTGCGCCCTCCTGCAGTTTGGGTGCTCCGTTCTCGATACACAGTACAGACCAAAAGTTTGGACACACCTTCTCAGTCAAAGAGTTTTCTGTATTTTCATGATTATGAAAATTGTAGATTCACACTGAAGGCATCAAAACTATGAATTAACATGTGGAATTATATACTTAACAAAAAAGTGTGAAACAACTGAAAATATGTCTTATATTCTAGGTTCTTCAAAGTAGCCACCTTTTGCTTTGATTACTGCTTTGCACACTCTTGATGAGCTTCAAGAGTTAGTCACCTGAAATGGTATTCCAACAGTCTTGAAGGAGTTCCCAGAGATGCTTAGCACTTGTTGGCCCTTTTGCCTTCACAGGGCACACCTGTGAAGTGAAAACCATTTCAGACAATGGCATTTATCCTACCGATATGCCCCCATTGTCTAACATGAGAATACCCCTTTTATGTCGAAGACTGCGAGTTGACTGTCCCTGGGAATACCATGCTAGCCAAAGTTTATGTGTCTGAGGGGGACATCTTCAACGAATCACGCTACAGCCAGAGAGGAGATCAGCCTGGACCTATGCTGTAGAGGTCAAGCAAAGGGAGACCCCAACAGTGGAGTGGAACGGCTCAGTAATCATGGCTCAGATGGGGGTGGACTGAAAGACCCTCATGCCAGAAGTTGCTGGAAGATACCCTGTGGGAATTTCAGAAGGCGTTCTCAAGCTATGATGAGGACTTCCGCCATCAAACTCAAAATCCCCACGGACAATGCTGCACCAATTAGGGAACTGTATTGGAAAAACCCACCCAAGATAAACCAGGAGGTGAAAGACATGGTGGCCACCATGCTGGAAAATTGGGTGATCCAGGATAGTCGAAGTCCCTGGGCTGCTCCAGTGTTCTTGGTGTGAAAGAATGATGGGAGTCTCCAGTTCTGTGTGAATTATCAGAAGCTGAATGCCCAGACCACCCGGGATGCCTACCCCTTCCGCAGATTGAGGAGTCATCCCTGGGTCATGCAAAGTTCTTCTTGACTCTTGATCTGGCCAGCGGGTATTGGCAGGTATCGATGGCCAATAAGGACAAAGCGAAGACGGCCTTTATCCTACCTATGGGATTCTATGAGTTCAACCCAATGCCGTTCAGTCTGTCTAATGCTTCAGAACCATTCCAGCCGCTGATAGAGCACTGTCTTGGGACCTCAACTTTGAGCCTGTATTGATATAGCTAGATGACATAGTATTGTTTGGGATTTCCTTTGTGGATCACCTCCAGAAGCTGTGGGAGGTCCTAGGATGGCTGCCAGACCATGGACTCAAGATCAAGCCCAAGAAGTGCCTCGATTCTGGCTTATGCGCTGTTCTATACCTTATTACTGCTGTATACTGACGGAAATCTCCAGGGTCTAGGGGCCATGCTGTCCCAAGTCAAGGATGGATGTGAGTGTCATTGCCTACAGCAGTTGGTCTCTGAGGGACTCGGAGCACAACCCTTACAAATATAGCTCATTTAAATTTGAACTATTGGCACTGGTGTGGGCCATGACCGAAAGGTTCGCGGAGTACCTAACAGGTGCAAAGATTATCGTAATGACAGACAACAACCCGTTAGCACATCTAGAGAATTCCAAATAGGCATGAGCGAATCGACTTTAGATGCTTCATCTGAAGTCGATTCTCATAAAACTTTATTTTAATACTGTATGGAGCAGGTGCACCGTGCAGTATTAGAATATATTGGCTCCAATGAACCCAGAGATGCAGCCAAAGGGAGCTGATTATGTCCATCACCCTGATCTTGTCCAGAGGAAGGGGAACTGCTGCCAGGAACTCAGATGCGAGCAGAGGAGTAAAGCCACAGACACTGCGGTACCCCACAGTGGTTGGAGTAACCCTTGTTCCATCCACAGTCACCAGCTCACACAAGGCAGACTGGGGGAGGTAAGACTAATCGTGCACGCATCTCATACAGTTTTGGCACCTAGGATCCTAGAGACTAAGACCAGTTAGCTAGGTTTGCTGTTGGTGTCAGGCCACAAGTGTTGTTAACTGCTCTTAACGAGGCCTTTACGTTTAAAATGTCAGTTCACACCTGAGAAGCTTCACAGCTAATTCAAGCCAAGCTGATGCATTCAGGATAAACACTATCGAACATGCCGTTTAACCAGTTGTTAGGGGAGGGAATTATCATAGCAAGAAATAAAATTGTAAGCTGTTGTGCTGTTCTGCAGGCTAGTCTGCATTACATACCCAAGTAATTGTTCCTGACGCTAGAGGAATAACAGGTAATACATACAGTAGCTGGTCTGTTTGAGCACGCCAGTAGGTAAATTTACCGCTAATACCTCCAGCTTCCATCAGAGGGTGCCATGCTGTAAAGCACAAGTGCCCCAGACCCTGGCTGGGTGTATGTAAATTTATTTCTGTGTAAACAGCATCTGTGGTTGCGTCCATGACCACGTTTAAGTACAAAATGCTTTCCTCGTTCGTGACTTTGTTGTATCCTTGGGAGCACATCGTAGTACACGGCTTACATCAGTGTTACCCAGTGTTTTACTATTTAGTATGTATGGGTGACTTGTAGAGATGAGCGAATCATGCAAAACTATATTCGTCGAACATTCGCCGAACTTTTCCTAAGATTCGTATTCGACGAATAGATTTGTTGAATTTGCATACATAATTATATGGCTTTTAGCGAACATTTGCACATTAATAACGAACGTTCAGGTAAAAAGGTACGCAACCTCTTTGAACACGTACGCATAAGTGTACAAAGTGCGTATAAAAATGACGGGCTTTGCTGGAGAAGAATTGTGGAGCAGGAGGAATGCTCTGAGTCTGATCCCTGGCTACATATAGATACTGTATCAGCAGATCATCCGGCTGAGACTGAGGTGCCATCCACTACACTACCTCATCCACTTTCTCCTCCACTACACTTTTGCGCCTCGGTGGGTTAGCCTGGTGGAACACCGGCCAAGTATTGCAAATACTACTAGTAGAAGCTCCGGCTACAGGTCCCTTTGGCACTTCTGCCCTGTGCCACCTTCTCTTTATTTTTTACAGATGGAGGTCTGGCTGGAACTGGACCCCTTTTGCTTATCCATTCCAGAGATTTTTCAATTCACTCTGTGGCCCTGCAGCTGGTCTTTGTCCCTGTATCTCTCTGTCTCTTCCTATCTCTCCCGGTCTCTCTCTCTCTGCCTGATTAATTACTAGCCCTGAAAAGGCCCTGCACTTGCCCTGCATTATCCCTGATATGTGTAATATGTATTAACAGAGCAATTACACCCCGATTTTCACAAAACAGGTCTCAGAGTCTATGAACTTCACACACAGTGCTTCTGCTCATCGTCTGCTCGTCTCAGCAGTCGCAGCAGAAATTATGTGTCACTGTCTTACCGAGCCTGAGCCAATCAGAGCAAGCCCTGCCCATTAGGTCAGGTGACCGCTTTCTTCCTGGGCTTTTGCACACGATAAGCGAACAGTAAAATTTCGCTAATGAATTGAATTTGTACGCAGCAGTAACTTATACGTAGCAATAGCGTATAATTTATAGGACAAACTAAGCAGCGAATGTGTACAAAGCCGAAGCGAATCACCTAATATTCGGATTTGCAGCAAAAAATTTCCAAGATTCGATACGAATCAACTAATCGGCGAATAGATTCGCTCATCTCTAGTGACTTGCATTATTCCTTCCCATTTGTCAGTGTTAAATAGAGATGAGCGAACATGCTCGTCCGAGCATTAGGGTATTCGCATATGCTCGCTACTCGGACGAGCATATCGCGTTCCTCGAGGAAATGGCAACTTCCTCTTCCTGCATGTTAGCCCCCTTTTCTCAGCCAATCAACATGCAGGAGAGTCTTTGGTACCTCCTAGCATCACGTGGGGCCCCTAAAAGTCGATAGCAGGGATTAGCTGGCCAGATCAGATGACCTGGGAATATAAGAATCTGGTCCCGCGCTGCTCGCGTCATACGCCGTCTGCATGAGATTAGGGATAGAGCTGCTGTCTTGTTAGGGCCTGAATTTAGATGTTGGTTAGGCACCCACAAAGAACCCAACAGCCCTTCTAAGGGCTACAAGCACCTTTTTTTTTTTTGGTATCCTCCAGGCTGCTGGCTGGGACTTGTAGTGCAGCTACCGCCATCTTGGCTGCACACTGTACACAGTGACTGGAGGCAGAAGGGACAGCACGTGGTCCACACAGACCCAAAATAAATTGCCCAAAGTACTCATTTTTGCTGCTGCTGTACCTTGACTTGCTGAGATCTGTAGTGCAGTCTAGGGAATACATTTTTCTCTCATTTCTATACACTACAGTCCAGTGAACAATTTTGTAGTGTGCTGTACAGTAGTGTCAGTCTAGGGAATACGTTTTTTTATATATCCTACAGTGCAGTGAAAAATTGAGTGGTTTGCGGTGCAATAGCCTCCGTCTAAAGACTATGTTTTTCTTCTCAGTCATATATACTATAGTGCAGTGCGAAATTATGTCGTGTGCTGCACACTAGCCGGAGTGTAGAAAATATAATTTTTTCCTCTCAGTTATATATTATACAGTGCAGTGCGAAATTGTGTCGTGTGCTGCACACTAGCCGGAGTGTAGAAAATATAATTTTTTCCTCTCAGTTATATATTATACAGTGCAGTGAAAAATTCTGTTGTGTACTGCACACTAGCCGGCGTGTAGAAAATATAATTTTTTCCTCTCAGTTATAGATTATACAGTGCAGTGAAAAATTGAGTGGTTTGTAGGTACAATAGCCGCCATCTAAAGACTACGTTTTTTCTCTCAGTTATATATCATACAGTTCAGTGAACATACAAAATGTTGAACCCAAGGGCTAAGGGTCGAGGACAAGAGCGTGGGCGTTCAAGTAGTGTAGGGGGCAGAGGCCGTGGTCCTGGGCAGGTTGACACAGTGCATGTTGATGAGGGAGCAGTGGAACGCCGCAGAGCTTCGCTCCCTAGCTTCATCTCGCAACTTACTGGTTCACGTGGTACACCACTATTGAAACCACAACAGTGCGAACAGGTGATGACGTGGATAGCGGATAATGCATCCAGTAATTTATCCTCCACCCAGTCTTCCACGCAGTCCACCCATGCTAGCCAAGGGAGTAGACCTCTGTCTCCTCCAGCTTAATCTCCTTCCCCCCAGCCCCCACATGGAAAGTATGGATTCAGATCAGGCATACTCACAGGAACTCTTTTCAGGACCCTACCCAGAGACACAAACCACTGCTCAACAGCAACCTGAGCAGTTGCTCTGTCCCGATGCCCAAAATTTAGAACTTTCACAGTTTGTGGGTGATGAGTGTGGACTTAGTGCAAGTAGTGCGTGAAGAGGTGTCGGATAATGATGATGCTGGTGATTAGACACGGTTGTCAGATAGTGACATTGTTGTCAGGGCAGTAAGTCCGAGAGGGGAGCAGAGTGAGGAATCGGAGGAAGAACTGGTGGATGATGAGGTGTCTCACCCAAGCTGGGTTGGTAATCCAACTCAAGATAGTGCTTCTGAGGGGGAGGCAAGTGCAGCACCAGAACAGGTTGGAAGAGGCAGTGGGGTGGCCAGAGGCAGAAGCAGGGCAGGCCTGGAGATGTTGCCCTATAGACTGGTAGAGACTGAGGCTTTCCGCAACCTGATGTCGTTGGCTGTCCCTCGGTACTTGGTCCCAAGCCGCCACTATTTTTCCCGATGTGCCGTCCCAGCCCTACACCAGCACGTGTCACAGAACATCATCCATGCCCTGACCAACGCGGTTAGTGATAAGGTCCACCTAACCACGGACACGTGGAAAAGTGCTGCCAGGCAGGGACACTATATCTCACTGACGGAACATTGGGTTAACTTGGTGGAGGCTGGGACCGAGTCTGACCCTGGGGCCGCTCATGTACTGCCCACACCGAGGATTGCAGAGCCTTCCTCGGTCACGGTTTTTTCAGATGTACTATGCCTCTTCCTCCAACCCCTCCTCCTCCGAATTACCATCCGTGGGCACGGCGCCTTCAGTCGGTAGCTCTAGGCGCAGCAGCAGTGCCGTAGGTAAGCGCCAGCAGGCGGTGCTCAAACTGCTGAGCTTAGGTGACAAAAGGCACACCGCCCAAGAGCTGTTACAGGGCATCACGGCGCAGACCGATATGTGGCTGGCACCGCTGAACCTCAAGCCAGGCATGGTTGTGTGTGACAACGGGCGTAACCTAATGGCGGCTCTGCAACTCGGCAGACTGACACATGTGCCATGCCTGGCCCACGTGTTCAATCTCATAGTTCAGCGGTTCCTCAAGACATACCCCAAATTGTCTGATTTGCTCACCAAGGTGCGCCGCATCTGTGCGCATTTCCGCAGCGCTGCCTACAACTGCCTGCTCACCGACTGCTGTGCGATGTGCTCACAAGATGGAATTCGACATTAAACATGTTATCCAGAGTTTACCAGCAGCGCAGAGCGATTGTAGACTGCCAGATGTCAACTTCCACCAGAACTGGTTGTCAGGTCAGTCAGCTTCCTCAAGTCTACAATGAGGAGTGGACGTGGATGTCCGATATCTGTCAGGTGTTGAGAAACTTTGAGGAGTCAACACAGATGGTCAGTGGCGATACCGCCATTATCAGCCTCACCATCCCGCTGCTTTGCCTCTTGAAAAACTCACTGCTCAGCATGAAGTCAGAAGCTTTGCGTTTGTCACAGGAGATGGGGGAAGAAGATGCGTCGCTTGATAGCCAGAGCACCCTCCGGTCTGTTTCTCAGGGCATATTGGAGGAGGGGGATGAGGAGGAAGAGGAGGAGAATGTTGGCGAGACAGAAGAGGGTACCAATGCTCAGTCCATCTTAACTCTTGGGCGTGTATGGGCTGAAGAGGAGGAGGAGGAGGAAATTGAGAGTCAGGTCAGCGAGGAGAGGGAATTCTTGCGTGTTGGGACTCTGGCGCACATGGCAGACTTCATGTTAGGCTGCCTATCCCGTGACCCTCATGTTAGAAGCATTTTTTCAAACACCAATTACTGGATGTTCACTCTCCTGGACCCACGGTACAAGCAGAACCTTTCCACTCTCATCCCTGTAGAGGAAAGGAGTTTGAGAGTGAATCAATATCAACAGGCCCTGGTGCACAAGCTGAAACAATCGTTCCCATCTGAGGCCGCTAGCGGCAGAGGGCGTGGTTCTGTGGGCCAAGTAGCGGGGGAAAGAAGGCGAGCAGGCAGCTTGTCCAGCACTGGCAGGGGAAAGCTCTCCAAGGCCTTTGCCAGTTTTATGTCACCCCAGCAAGACACTGTCACCTGTCCCCAGTCTAGGCAGAGTGGGGGGGAGCTGTACAGAAAGATGGTGAGGGAATACCTAGCTGACCATACCAACGTCCTGCGTGATCACTCTGCTCCATACAACTACTGGGTTTCAAAGCTGGACATGTGGCCTGAACTGGCACAGTACGCCTTGGAGGTCCTGGCCTGCCCTGCCACTAGCGTGTTGTCAGAGCGGGTATTCAGTGCAGCTGGTGGCGTCATCACCGATAAGCGTACACGCCTGTCAACTGACAGCGCTGACAGGCTGATGCTTATTAAAATGAACAAAGCCTGGATTTCACCGGAATTCAACCCCCCCCCCCAGCTTAAGGATAAGATTCCTTATGTATCCAAATCCTCTCCTCTACTCCTCCTTCTCTTCATTGCCAAACGCTGACCCAAAAGGGAATTTTTTAGAGGGCCAACTGGCACTCTTTTAAGACAATGTTTCCGGACCGTCAACCATAGACACAAAAAAAAAATATTTTTCGGAGGGTCGTCTTCAGACACTCCCCAAAAAATTTTTGGGGAGGCTCACCTACAGCCATTTGACTGCGATCTCAATCGGACAAAGGCATTGGTGGTGTCACCGCCATGCTGTGTCAGGCTAAATTTTTGGGTGGTTCACCTGCTACCTCAGTCTAACGCGATCACTCTGTTGTCACCGCCGTCATACAGGGCCTCGATAAATTTTTATGTGCTTCGCCTGCTCCTGCATTGTAACTCGGTCACTCTGTAGTCACAGCCATACAGGGCCTCTATAAATTTTTATGGTCTGGGTGAGCACAATTTTCTTGAAGGTTACCACCGGGCTGTTGCCCGAGAATTTGGGGTAATGGTGGGATTAGGTAGCCTCAGAAGCATCCATGCATGCTGCCCCTTCCTGTCCATTTCTGTGGTGTTTCCATCATTTTCTGAGGTTTCCAGGTTTCACCCAGCCTTCCCTAGGCAGAGCCTTGGTCCCCTGTAAAAAATGCTCGAGTCTCCCATTGACTTCAATGGGGTTCGTTATTCCAAACGAGCACCCGAGTATCGGGAAAAATTTGACTCTAATAACAAGCACCCAAGCATTTTAGTGCTCACTCATCTCTAGTGTTAAACCCCATCTGCTCAAACCTCCAATCTATCCAGATTCATCTGTAACAGTATGCTGTCCTCTTTAGTAGGGATGAGCGAACTTTTGAAAAGTTCGGTTCGGTTCGCTTCGGCGAACTTTCTTGAAGTTCGGATTCGTACGAACCGAACCTAAAACGAACCTTGCTATAACGGCTGAATAATTGCTTCTACAATAATGGAAGTCAGATAGGGTACAGTTTCGTTTACTTGCAGTTGCTATTACAATGAAAAAAGTGGAAAAAATCCAAGTGACTTCAACAACGGCGACGCAAAATATACGCATATTTGAGAATCTACACTAATACGTACGCTAATGCGAACATTCCCGCACAAATAACGAACATACAGTCTAGCGTTGTCAAAGGTACGCTACTTAACTAAATATGTACGCATTTGCGTACTCATACACTGCATCTACGAACATTCCTACTCAAGTAACGAACATACAGTCTAGCGTTGTCAAAGGTACGCTACTTAACTGAATGAATATGTACGCATTAGCGTACGCATACACTGCGTCTGCGAACATTCCTACTCAAGTAACGAACATACAGTCTAGCGTTGTCAAAGGTACGCTACTTAACTAAATGAATATGTACGCATTAGCGTACGCATACACTGCGTCTGCGAACATTCCTACTCAAGTAACGAACATACAGTGTAGCGTTGTCAATTGTATGCTACTTAACTGAATTTGTACGCATTAGCGTACATTCTCAATAAATATGCGTATATTTTGCGTCGCCGTTATTTTAACCAGATTCGTTACGAACTTTCTCAAAATTCGGTTCAGTGACGAACCGAACTTTTGGGAAAGTTCGTAACGAATCTGGTTCGTTACGGTTCGGTTCGCTCATCCCTACTCTTTAGTATATATACATACAGTATACGGTCATCTGTAGTATAAATATAGTATATGCAGTATACTGTCTTGTGTAGTATATATACAGTATACTGTTCTCTGCAGTACTGTATGTATAGTGTACTGTCCCATATATCAACAGACAGTATTATCAACTTGTAGGAAATCAGGCTGAACTGGATGGACAGATGTCTTTTTTTCAGCCTTATAAACTATGTTACTAGCATAACTATATATCATACTGTCATCTGTCGTATATATACACACACACACAATATATACAGTATAATATATACATGATATATATATATATATAGTAACATAATAACATAGTTTGTAAGGCCGAAAAAAGACATCTGTCCATACAGTTCAGCCTGTTTTCCTACAAGTTGATCCAGAGGAAGGCAAAAAAAACCCTGTGAGGTAGAAGCCAATTTTCCTCACTTTAGGGGGAAAATTCCTTCCCGACTCCAATCAGGCATCAGAATAACTCCCTGGATCAACGACCCCTCTCTAGTAACTATAACCTGTAATATTATTACCTCCAGAAATACATCCAGGCCCCTCCTGATCTCTTATAGTGAACTTACCATCACCACCTCCTCAGGGAGAGAGTTCCATAGTCTCACTGCTCTTACCGTGAAGAATCCTCTTCTATGTTTATGTACAAACTTTCTTTCTTCTTTATGTACAAACCTTAAACTGATGGTAAAAATGTGATGTGAGCCCAGTCTTAGTGCCAGAATAAGCACCAGTACACAGTGGAGCAGAGAGGGGAGGCCGCCATGTTCTGACAGAGCACAGTCTGGTCCTGGTGGTCAGGGGTGAGGACTGCGTTACCCATGGATCATTTATTTATTGGGAAATAAAGGGCACAGAGTAATATACTGGGATCTATATACTATAAAGATATCAGCCCTACCCTGGCATCATAAGACAATTAGGGGGTCATTTATTAAAACAGAAATATACCTATATTAAGCGTATTTCTGACACAGATTTTGGCGCCACAATCTGCAGCTTTTCCCCACTCATGCCAGGTCTAACAAAGGTGGAGTGGGCAGGAAAGGGGATACAGTTATTGCCAAAAAGTTATTTGATAACACCACCATACAGTGACTGGATATTTCCATACAGTGACTGGATAACACCGCCATACAGTCATCAGATAGCACGACAATGCAGTGATTGCATAACACCACCATACGGTCACTGGATAGCACCACCATACAGTTACCAGATAATACCGCCATAAAGGGATTGCATAACATCACCATACAGTTAGGGCCCATTCATTTCAATTGCTGGCGTGTGATCTTGCTGAGCCGCTGCTCCGCAAGATAAAATAGAATATGTCATATTCTTGTCCGTAATAGCAGACAAGAATAGGCATTTAGAATGGGGTGATGAGCAGTGTTTCCGCACATTGTGGGAACAAACACTGGTCAGCATCCGTGGTATTGCGGATCTGCATTTTTGCGGATCCGCAATACCAAGGCCGTCTGGACGGCCCCTTACTGCATAACGCCTCCATACAGTGACCGGATAGTACCGTCATACAGGGACTGGCTAACGCCGCCATACACTAGATAACACTTCCATACAGTGACCTTATAAAAGGGTATAACAGGGCACAATACAGGGAATGACTAGGGGCACAGTACAAGGTATGGTAAGCGAGCACAATGCAGGGTATAAAGGAGCACAGTACAGGGTGGGGGGCACAGTCACATGACCCTGAGACATTAGAAAGACACCACCATAATGAGAGGCAGAGGTGTGAGACAGGGGCCTGGGACCCTGGATGGACAGGAGTGGTGGGCACAGCAAGTAGGTGGAAGGGGCTCTGAGGGGGATTTATACAAGGAGTAGAAGTGTTGAGGGGGCGTGTATGAAGCTCCACAGCACAGGAGCTTGTAAGAAGGATATCGGCAGCCGGCCTCTATATGCTTTATCCCGCTACTGCTCCCAGGCCCCTTCTGCCCTTGGGCCCCGAAGCAGTGGCTTCCCCTGCTTCCCTGATAGCTACGCCCCTGGTTCCTGATCACACACTGGCTCCTCAGAGCAGCGGTTGCCATGGGAAACACCTTGGCCTTGAATCCAGCCTCCTTTCTCAGGACGATGAGTCGCACACTCTGCTGAAGGACTTTTCCTCAGATTCTTCCATCCGCACAATTAGAAGTGCTCGCACAGCTCCATAGCTGCCAAAACAACAAAGTCTCTGTCCAGCAATACTTTGTTGCACCTGATGAGCTCCACCCAGCCGCAACAACTTTCACATAGGTCTTCATATTGACCAAAAAAAATAAAAAAAATTTCTCCACAGTTCAGTCTCTTTCACTTGGGCTTCTAGCCCTTTAAATCACCACAAGATTCGCTTGCAACACAACAAGAGTGTCCAGATTTGCACGCCTTTAGCATCGACTTATGCCTTTGGGGCATCAACATGCCCGCATCCTCCACCAAATGTAAGGGATTGCAACCACAAACTCTTCAAAAAATTAGGTGTTTCCACGCCCAAACACCGCTTTATTGTATCACTTTAAGTAGTACAGATGATATCTTCCAGTATAACATCACTGGGCGAGGCACCATAAAGCAGAATACAAAAAAACAAACACCTGCCCGTCTAGGCTCTGATTAAGGGCTTGTTCACACATCAGTTATTTGATCAGTTATTTCCATCAGTTATTGTGAGCCAAAACCAGGAGTGGAGGCTCCACAGACATGAGGAATAATGAAAAGATTTACACCTGTTCTGTGTTTTTAACCCGCACCTGGTTTTGGCTCACAATAACTGATGGAAATAACTGATGTGTGAACAAGGCGTTACACAGGTTTCTATCTTACGTCTAAGACCTTGTTCACACACAGTGTTAGATGCGGTTTCCTCAGCCGTTCAGTCCAGCAGCCTCCTGGCTGTAACCACACCAGCTCCGTTGGGGGGGGAGATGGTCCAGTAGTCCTCCTGACTCTAACCGTGCGACCCTCTATTTATAATTTATAATAATCTATTTAGAATTACACCCAGGTGGTCTCACCTGTGGTGGAATAGGGATGTGGACTGGAATATCCACCCCCTCCAGACCTCTATGAAGCGTGAGGCCTGTCACTACCTTACAATATTTATAATATATATATATATATATATATATATATATATCATACCTCATACCTCCCAACCGTCCCGCGATGCAGCGGGACAGTCCAGGATTGCATTGCAGTATCCTGGTGTGGGGGAGGTATGTCCTGGATTCTGGCAGCTGTCCCTGCGTCCATAGGACGCAGAGACAGTTGCCTGTATTATGATGAAACAAAGAGCCGGCATTAGAGACATCACCGCATCACTGTTTCATCCATCATCCCTCCCATTCCCGCTGCCGGCTCTCTATACCTCTGTCTGTGCAGGGGGTGAGTCCAGCATCAACCTTGGCCCCGCCCCCTCCACAGACTAGAGCAGCCAAAGCCCTGCTGCTGCTGCTGTTAGGATGAAGGTAAGTATGGGGTGTTTATTTTTTTTAACTTTCTGTGTTCTGAGTGGCAGAATGTGGGCATATTACTGGGGGCACAACATATTACTGGGGGGCACAATGTGGGCATATTACTGGGGGCACAACATATTACTGGGGGGCACAATGTGGGCATATTACGGGGGGCACAACATATTACTGGGGGGCACATCTGGGCATATTACTGGGGGCACATCTGGGCATATTACAGGGGGGCATAATGTGGGCATATTACTTGGGCACAGCTGGGCATATTACTGGAGGCACATAACGGCATTTTACTGGGGAATAATTACTTTGTGGGGCTGTAAAGGGACTGGGTGGGATTAGGTGCATAGTTATGTTTTGGGTGGAGTTAGAGGTGTGGCCTAGTGCAGAAAAAAATTGCACAATGTGACTCTCTTTGTTCATTTACAAAGAAATTATATATATATATATATATATATATATATATATATATATATATACAGTACAGACCAAAAGTTTGGAAACACCTTCTCATTCAAAGAGTTTTCTGCATTTTCATGACTATGAAAATTGTAGATTCACACTGAAGGCATCAAAACTATGAATTAACACATGTGGAATTATATACTTAACAAAAAAGTGTGAAACAACTGAAAATATGTCTTATATTCTAGGTTCTTCAAAGTAGACATCTTTTGCTTTGATTACTACTTTGCACACTCTTGGCATTCTCTTGATGAGCTTCAAGAGGTAGTCACCTGAAATGGTTTTCACTTCACAGGTGTGCCCTGTCAGGTTTAATAAGTGGGATTTCTTGCCTTATAAATGGGGTTGGGACCATGAGTTGTGTTGGGCAGTAGTCAGGTGGATACACAGCTGATAGTCCTACTGAATAGACTGTTAGAATTTGTATTATGGCAAGAAAAAAGCAGCTAAGTAAAGAAAAACGAGTGGCCATCATTACTTTAAGAAATTAAGGTCAGTCAGTCTGAAAAATTGGGAAAACTTTGAAAGTGTCCCCAAGTGCAGTCGCAAAAACCATCAAGCTCTACAAAGGAACTGGCTCACATGAGGACGCCCCAGGAAAGGAAGACCAAGAGTCACCTCTGCTGCGGAGGATAAGTTCATCCGAGTCACCAGCCTCAGAAATGGCAGGTTAACAGCAGCTCAGATTAGAGACCAGGTCAATGCCACACAGAGTTCTAGCAGCAGACACATCTCTACAACAACTGTTAAGAGGAGACTGTGTGCAGCAGGCCTTCATGGTAAAATAGCTGCTAGGAAACCACTGCTAAGGACAGGCAACAGGCAGAAGAGACTTGTTTGGGCTAAAGAACACAAGGAATGGACATTAGACCAGTGGAAATCTGTGCTTTGGTCTGATGAGTCCAAATTTGAGATCTTTGGTTCCAACCACCGTGTCTTTGTGCGACGCAGAAAAGGTGAACGGATGGACTCTACATGCCTGGTTCCCACCGTGAAGCATGGAGGAGGAGGTGTGATGGTGTGGGGGTGCTTTTCTGGTGACACTGTTGGGGATTTATTCAAAATTGAAGGCATACTGAACCAGCATGGCTACCACAACATCTCACAGCGGCATGCTTTTCCATCCGGTTTGCGTTTAGTTGGACCATCATTTATTTATAAACAGTACAATGACCCCAAACACACCTTCAGGCTGTGTAAGGGCTATTTGACCAAGAAGGAGAGTGATGGGGTGCTACGCCAGATGACCTGGCCTCCACAGTCACCAGACCTGAACCCAATCGAGATGGTTTGGGGTGAGCTGGACCGCAGAGTGAAGGTAAAAGGGCCAACAAGTGCTAAGCATCTCTGGGAACTCCTTCAAGACTGTTGGAATACCATTTCAGGTGACTACCTCTTGAAGCTCATCAAGAGAATGCCAAGAGTGTGCAAAGCAGGAATCAAAACTAAAGGTGGCTACTTTGAAGAACCTAGAATATAAGACATATTTTCAGTTGTTTCACACTTTTTTGTTAAGTATATAATTCCACATGTGTTAATTCAGTTTTGATGCCTTCAGTGTGAATCGTGAATAGTCATGAAAATACAGAAAACTCTTTGAATGAGAAGGTGTGTCCAAACTTTTGGTCTGTACTGTATATATATATTTATATATATATATATATATATATATATATATATATACACACACAGTATACTGTCCTCTGTAGTATATATGCACAGTATACAGTATACTGTCCTCTTTAGTATATGTAATACAAACCCCTGATGGTGAACCAATCTGAGAATATACTATTTATAAACACTCTCTGATTACATTAAACTGTTTGCATTAGTTTTACTTGACCGATCCCTCATGAAACCATACTGAAACAGCGTTATTCACTTATTTTATATAATATTCCAGAATAGCATCTCTTAAAAAACATCAAACAGTTTACCCATAACAGATGTTAGACTTACCAGTCTATAGTTTACAGATGTTTTTGGACCCTTTTTGAATATTAGCCCCACATTTGCTAAGCGCCAATCCTGTGGAACATTCCCTGTCAGTATAGTCCTTAAACATCATAAATAAATGTCTTTCTATTACACTACTTAATTATCTTAGGATATGGGGGTGTATGCCATTTGGCCCCTGTGATTTGTCCATTTTAATTTCTGTAAGATGCTTGTACATTTCTTCCTGGGTCAGAAAGGCTTATTTTAATAGGGGATTTACTGTGTTTCATTTCATTTTTTTAATAGATTCACTTTCTCCTCTTTCTCTCTACATCTCCTCTCTCATCACTCTGTGAAGGTTGAACACTTTCAGGATTACATTTTTTATCATTTATACAACTGAAGAACATTTAAGGTTACAGTGGTTCTACTCTCTTTGGCAATGAGCCTTTCTGTCTCTAGTTTGGCTGTTTTTATTTGTCTTTTACATATTTTATTTTTTTTTCCTTATCATTTTTCAATGCTTTCAAGCTATATTCCTGTTTTAAGGAAAGGAAATCTGTCAAAGGGATAATCACTATTTAAGTAAACCATAGCCAAATATCACTTAGCACCTTATTTCCAGATGTGCCTTTGTTTCAGCAATAGATGTTTTCTACTTTCTGAAAATCCAGTTTATTTGATATGCAAATAAGCCAGTAAGGTGCCCAGAGGGGCATTATTTTTGTAGGAAGGAGCCCAGGCACGCCTCCAGCTAGTGTCCAAGTCCGCCCTGATGTAGAGCCCAAGCCTGTTCCCTGCCACAATGTGTCCACCCTCCACCTTCTACATCACATTCAAGCCATACTCCACCCGCCCTTTTCCCAGCTGTATCATGTTTATTGTGAATGGCAGTGCTTAACACAAGCTGCACCTGGGCATTGCCTCTCCCACTGAAGAAATCAGTCTCAACAACTGGGCATGCACCAAGCTCAGTGATGTATTCAGCCTGTGCTGCAAAGGAAAGAGGAGCAGTGCATCACTTACCTCACAGTGATTGCCCAGTTGTAGAGTTGAGGCTGATGCTCTGTGAGACAGTCAGTGCGGAGGTAATGTTTGGTACTGCCATGCACAAGATTTAAACGTGTCAAGGGTTGAAAACAAAACAAACCTCAATATTTATTACCCTAATTGTGCAATTTATATAAATACCCCACATATAATCATACACAGCTGTATGGGCGCACGGCAAGCAAAAAGCGCCATATTGTTTTTGGAAGGCAGATTTTACTGGAATGTTTTTTGGGCACCATGCTGCATTTGAAGACACCCTGAGGTACCCCCACAGTGAACCCCCCCCAAAAAAAATAAAATAAATAAAAATAAATAAATAAAAGTGGCCCCATTTTGGAAACTACTAGTGTACTACATGGCGGTGCTCGAGCACCATGCTCGAGTCCCCACCCCGCATGCTAATTAGCCAATTAGCTCCGTGCCGCGGCTCAGCAAGAAAAGATAGAACATGTCCTATACTTGTGCGTACGCACGGACAAGTATAGGCATTTTCAATGGGGCCGCCCGGCGTGTGTTCCGAGCACTGCGGAACACACGCCGGGTGGCCCCCGTACTTTTGCGGGTCCGCAGTACTGCTGACCCGCGAAAATACGGCCGTCTGATCGAGGCCTAAAGGTGGTGAAAATAGCACTAGATGGCCTGCCATTAATGCCATGTGCTGCTGCATGCTGTAGGATACTCTCTGTATACTATATACCTGACATACTTTGCTATAATTTCTGCTGTTAAGCCCGCAGTACTTCTTTTGCGTCTTGCTGTATAACATTTGCGTATTGATAGAATTTCTATAGGCAGGGTTACTATCATTGTTCAAACGTCCATTGGGAAATACGTCTTTTTTTTATTTTTTTGGGTGGCAAAAAAAACCCAGGTGTGCCCTGTCAGTAACAATAGGTGCACAGCGTATTACAACCGTTCAAAAGTCTCTGTAGCTGACATCCGTATTTAATACCGTTCGTTTAGGCCGCAGTTCCTCATTTGCTGCTGCAGTTCAATTTTCCCTAGGAGGGAAATAAACGATAGGGATAGTATTTGGGTAGGTAGAACGAATTTCGCTGTTCCAAAAAGACCAAAGTCCATTGTGAAATACATGTACGTCTTTTTTTATTTTTTTGGGTGGAAAAAAAACCCAGGTGTGCTCTGCCAGTAACGCTAGGTGCACAGCGTATTACAACCGTTCAAAAGTCTCTGTAGCTGACATCCGTATTTAATACCATTCATTTAGGCCGCAGTTTCTCATTTGCTGCTGCTCTATAACGTTACCACATTCGGAATATTGGACATTCGTTTACATTTTTCTGATCATACAGTTAATAAAAATCTGCAGTACTGTAGTTGTGACCAAGTTGCATATATACTATACAATATGCACAAGCCGAGCACTAAGGGACAGGGAGGTGGGCGTGCTGCTGATGGTGAATGCAGAGGCCATGGCTCTGAGCGCAGTCAAACTGTGCAGAGCCCAAGAAACAAAGTCATCCAAAACTACTAGCTTCATGTCACAGTTTGCAGGGCGGCGCAAGACACAACTCTTGTCACCACACCAGTGTGAGCAGGTAGTCGGTTGGATTTCAGCTGATAATGCTTCCAGTCGGTTAAGCACCACCCTCTCTTCCACAAAGTTTAGTCTCAGTAGCCAAGAGTCTGGGCAACTGCATCCTCACCCTTATCCTCCTTCCTCCCACCATGCAGAGTCTGGGCAAAGAAGAGATCCCACATTGGGATATTCCGGGGAGCTTTTTTCATCACCGTCCCTTGGCTTGGACCTCTCGCCAATGCCGATTGAAGTGGGACATGAGGAGATATTGTGCCCTGATTCCCAACCTATTGAGCAAACACTGTCTGAAGACGATGACGGTGGGGAACGGCAAGTATTTTCTCCCGAGGTGGATGATGATGATGAGACACAGTTGCCAATAAGTCAAGGGCAGTTAGAGTCTCAAGAGGTTGTGGATGAGGATGAGACGCAGTTAAGTCAGGTTCTTGTTAGTTCACCATGTCAGAAGGAGGAGCAGAGTGAGAATGTGGAAGAGGAGGTGGTGGATGATGAAACAGCTGACCCAACCTGGGAAGGTGGCAAGCCGAGAGAGGACAGCAGTAAAGAGGGGGAGGGATCCGCAGCAGCACAACAGGCTGGAAGAGGCAGTGGGGTGGAAAAAGGGAGAAGGCAGGCCACTACAACCAGGCCTGCAACTGTTCCCCGAAGCAGCCACTTGCAGCCAGATTCCTTGCCAAGGCAGATAGCGAAAAAAGAAACAGTCGTCAGCGACTCTTAGCATTGCGGTGGCAGCAGCATGTGTCCCTTAAAGTTTTTGGACGGTCAGCTCTTCAGCAGAGTGTCACTCTTACATTTTTTGGATGGTCTGCGCAACAGCAGCATGTCACCCCTATTGTTTTTGAGTATCAGCAGCAGGCCATCAATGATCATTTTTCACAGGTGTGTCTGATGCCCTCCTTTATGTGTAATAAAGGGTGTATTGGAGTGCCTGATCCTTGTAATTTTTGGCAGCCCTTTTCCTTAGAGCATAGGCTTTATGAGTGTCGCACAATTATACCACAATGTGAATGAGGCCCTCATTTAGATGATATACCGGTTGTATGGGAGTGCCTCATCCGTGTAATTTTTGGCAGCACTTGCGCTTAACGTACAAGTAAATCTATGTTTCCTAACAATATTTCCTGTAAAATCGATGTTATTTTGTTTTTTTTTGGTATTTTTGTCATTCCGTAAAAGTGGCGTAATAGTCGGCCATCATCTTTAATAGCTGCGACTTTGGTGTCCAAGATGCATCCAGACATCCTCCCCATGCTGTTCCCTAACCATTTCTGTGGTGTTTCCACCATTTTCTGACGTTTCCCTATGGACGAGACACCCTCCCCTCATCCGAGCAGGGGGTGCCTGGTCTTCTCCCATTAACTTCCATTGTACTCGGGTTCTCGGCTGAGCACTCGAGCACCACCTAGTGTTCAGCCAGAGCACCCAAGTACCCGAACATCGGGGTGCACGATCATCACTAGAAACTATATAACTACACCACCCAACATGCGTTTCATATAAGAAAATGAAAAATTACATTTCCAAACTTTCTTTTTCACAAGGGATAACAGAAGACAATTTGCTACCCATTTTCTCCTAAATAAAGTAACACCCCATTTGTGGTCGCAAACTTCTGGGGATAAGCCAGGCCTCAGAATGGAAGGAGTGCCATCTGGATTTTTTATTTTTTGTTTACTGAGGAGTGTGAGGGCTTGTTTTTTGCTGGGAAAGCTGCAGTTTTTATTGGCACAATTTTGGGTTACATTTGGCTTTCTTATCACTTTTTATGTCATTTTTGGAAGGGGGTGGGCAAAAATGTAAATTGTGTCAGTGGTTTTTATTTTTATTTACCATGTGGTATATGTGATAAGATAAATTTCTTGTGCAGATTAATATGATTATGGAGATACCAAATGTATATAGCTTTTCATGTTTTACACAATAAGAGCATTTTTTGCGGGATGAGGTGAAATTTTCATTGGTACCATTTTGAGGTACATAATACTTTTTGATCGCTTGTTGTTATTTTTGGGGGGGAAGTGAAATGACTAAAACATAGCTGTCTTGCCATAATTTTAATTTATTTATTTACACCGTTCACCGGTTTGGATAGATTATATGATGTTTTTATAGAGAGATGTGGCAATACCAAATATGTCTATTTTTATTTTTTTTTTAAATGACTTAATTGGGGAAAAAGGTGCTTTTTTTTACATGTAATACTTTTTTTTTTAATATTAGATGTTCTGATCTGAGCGCCTTGTTCTCCCTCCATATGACAAAGAAAATTGGGAGAAAGATCTAGGTTCTGTTCATCAGTATAGATGAGCGAATTTTACAAAAATTCGATTTGGCTGCTTTGCCGAATTTTACAAAAAAAATTCTTTGTAATTAGTGGAAGATGCGATTGTCATTGTACTCCTCAGATGCCGCATTCATGCAGTAAAATGCAGTGTGAAAAAAAACAAAAAACGTACCTGATCCATTTGCTCGCGACAGGCCGGTCACCGCCATCTTGATTGAAGGTCTGGCACAAAGTCTTTTGCAGGTCGCAATTACATCATCACCCCAACCGACGCGGTGATGTAATATGTTGCCGTGTGCGGGATTTCGGGCAAGATCTTCAATCGGGATGGAGGCGGGTGGGCAGTTGCAAGCAAATGGATCAGGTTAGTATAATTTTTTTAAAACAATTTTAGGTTAAATCGAGTCACTACCGCGAAGCACGACAAAATTCAGCTTTGCAGCAAATCGAATTTATCGTGAAATTCGGATCGAAGTCTACTTTGTGGTCTTTGATTTGCTGAAAACTATTAATCAGGATAACTGGAGTAGGATATTTAGTTATATCCTCTCTGTATTTGTTTTGGTTGCAGTGTATTTCCCCGGTACATATAGTGAAGGGGCTAACTTAAATCCCAATAAATGGGGTTTGATGTGGGAAGGATTAGGGGGTCTTATGCATGTTATGTGAAAATGTGTTGAGTTTAATGATTTTTGAAAGGGAGTGGGCAGTTTTAATGTAGAAATTTGTATTTCTCACATCAAAATTCTGAAATCCTCTTACCTGTATTCTGGGATTGGAAACTGAGGAATCATGTCTAGAGATGAGCGAATCTATTCGCCGCTTCATAGTTTCGTATTGAATCTTGGGATTTTTCAGCTGCTAAGCGAATCCGAATATTAGGTAATTTGCATCGCTTTTGTACGCATTCGCTACATAGTGTGTCCTATAAATTATACGCTATTCTACGTATAATTTAGTTACGCTATAAAAAATTATCGTGACCCTGTATGGCTGTGACTACAGAGTAACCGAGTTACACTGCGGGAGCAGGCGAAGAACATAAAAATTTATCGTGGCCCTGTATGGCTGTGACTACAGAGTAACCGAGTTACACTGCGGGAGCAGGCGAAGAACATAAAAATTTATCGTGGCCCTGTATGTCTGTAACTACAGAGTGACTGATACAGTAACAAACGCCAGCTACTGCTCGGACCTCCGGGGCACGGATAGTGCAGGACTGCACTCACTCAGCGACAAATATGAACGATCTCCAGCCACCGGTGTTGGTAAACTCCATAAGGTTTATTTCTTCTCAATTAAAAAACAGTTGCAAAAATGGTAAATACAGACAGGCCTTACATCACTCTGACGTGTTTCGGGTGCATCTTTTCAACACGCTTAGGCCTCTTTCACACGACAGCATTTTTTGCGGGCTCCGATCCGCATTTTTCACATGAAAAATGCGGACCCATTCATTTCTATGGGCCCGCAAAATATGCGTACAGCACACCGTGTGCTGTCCGCATCCGTTGCTCCGTTCCGTGGCCCGCAAAAAAAAATAGAGCATGTCCTATTCTTGTCCGTGTTACGGACAAGAATAGTACTGTTCTATTAGGGGCCAGCTGTTCCTTTCCGCAAAATACGGAATGCACACGGATGCCATTCGTTGTTTTTGCGGACCGCAAAACACAACGTTCGTGTGAAAGAGGCCTTAGTCATAGAGTCACTGAATGACCACATCAGTCAGACTATGTAGTGGAAAAGGTAGGAGGGACACACCCAATAGGTGTGTTCAGAATTAAACAATAGGAACCACTCCAAAATTAACTGTTTAACCACCATAAGAAGTCAGACTGTGTGTGTGAACAGGACCATAAAACATTACAAAAATAAAGACAGAATATACATAAAATTTAAAACCAATGTACACCGTCACAGCAATATTCATGACAATCTCCAAACAAGAATATTCAATAATGTAAAATTAAATCCTGTTTTCTATTTAATCCATGGGGGATACACGATTTTAACTTGAACATCCAAAAGGCTTCCCGATTAAAAAGTCTCCTCTGTAGATCCCCGCCCCTCTCAGATAATGTCACTCTTTCGATGCCCTGTACTGCAATGTGACTAACATCTCCTCCATGTTGGTGTAAGATGTGATGGGAAACTGCTGAAATATGGCGGAATGTATTTTTATTTTTATTATCTTCTCGGATTGCATCTGACAAATGCCGCCTGATCCTAATTTTTAAAGGGCCGGCTGTGCACCCTACATACTGGAGTCGGCAGGTTTTACAGGTAATCAGGTAGACTACACCCTGTGTGTTACAGTTAATGTATTGTTTGTTCATGTAGGTTTGATTATCTGTACAAGATGTGAAGTCTTTAGATATGTGGATCACTGAGCAGCAGGTGCAGACATTGTGGCCACATTTATATGTGCCTTTATGTTGTAACCAGGTTTTGTTTTTTCCAGTGATGTTTTCTCTGAATAAACTAGGAGATAAAATATTGTCCAATGTCTTTACTCGTCTCGCTACACACTGAATTCCCTGACCGACTATCTCAGCAAAAGAGTCGAGTTGAAGGACTGACAAATGTTTGTTGATAATATGACATATTTTGTTATATTGTGGACTGTATGGGGTTGAAAATACCGCTCTGTTTCTATCCTGTGATCGATCTCCCCTTGGGTGTGTCCACATCCCTAAGCAATTCAGTCCTCTCCCTCTGACCCACCAGTTTTAAGGCTCTGTTCACACTCCAGTCAGGATAACTGCGTCTTGTTAATCTCTGTGCTATGTCAGTGGATTCTTTTTGGTAATCCTGTTCACATACACAATTACGCTTTGCTCTGACTAGTTCACCCACAGGTATACTTTTAATTGTGTGTGCAGGATGGCATGATTTGCCATGTAATATAGTATTACCTGCTGTAATTTTTCTATAGGTGGATGTAATAATCCTCCCTGTGTCTGGTGAAGCTGTCAGTTTCAAATCAAGGAAAGAAATTTCCATAAGATCACAGTGATATGTAAAACGCAAATTTTTTGTGTTATTATTTATATATTTTATGAGGTCTGGTACGGTCGCTACATCTCCAACCCATATAAACAACAGGTCATCGATGTAGCGACCATACCAGTGCAGGTGGTCAATGAATGGATTATTGTCAGAGAACAGATATTGATGTTCCCACTGACACATGAAAATATTTGCGATCGATGGTGATACCTTCGCCCCCATAGACGCACCAGATATTTGTAAATAGTTCGAATTGCAAAACATAAAATAATTATGTGTCAACAAATAGTGTATGGCAGTGCATAAAAAATCCTGCAGAATTGGAGTGTAATCGCTATATGTTGACAAGAACCACTGTAATGCAGATATAGCCTGATTTTGGGGTATGGACGTGTATAGTGCCGTGACATCTGCAGTTACCCATAGAAACTCTTTTCCCCACTGGAGGTTGTGCATTGCTTGTAGTACATGCTTAGTATCTCGTATAAAACCAGGCATGGATCCAATCAATGGCTGGAGTAGGCTATCAGCCCACTCAGACAGCCTTTCATTCAATGAATTCATGCCTGAGACTATAGGCCTGGGTGGGGGAGGAAAACAATTTTTGTGAACCTTAGGAAGGGCATGAAATATTGGAAGGACCGGATGTGCAGGGATCAAATATTCTGTTTGTTTGAGAGTAATAACACCACTTTGTAAACCTTCTGCTACCAGTCTTTCTAATTCTCTTCTAAATATTGGTGTAGGATCTGACAATAGTTTTTTGTATGTGGACATATCTTGTAACATTAATAAACATTGTTTTTTGTACAGACCTGCATCCAAAACCACAATAACCCCCCCTTTGTCGGCTTGTTTTATAATTGTGTCATCCAGTTTACTCAGCAAGGTCAGGGCATCTCTTTCCTTTCTAGAGAGATTGGAGATCTTTTCATTGGATTGGGACTTATTCACATCATATAATTTGACCAAGTCCTGCTCTACCAGCTCCTGAAATCGATCAAGAGCTGGTGACCTGGAGTTAACTGGAAAAAACAAGGGGGTTTTAGTAACAAAGGCAGTAGACATACTAGTATTTTTAACGATGTCAGAATCATTGTGTAATGTTTGTAACTCGCATATAACTTTCAATTCCTGAAAAGATACAGGGAATAAACTCCTGCTGGAAGCACCGTCTGGTGGAGCCCCACCCTCCAACATCTCAGGAGGATTGTTATCCCTCAGAAAGTGCTTCCTAACAGTGGCCTAGTATGGCTGTGACTACAGAGTGACCGAGTTACACTGCAGGAGCAGGCGAAGCACATAAAAATTTATCGTGGCCCTGTATGGCTGTGACTACAGAGTGACCGAGTTACACTGCGGGAGCAGGCGAAGCACATAAAAATTTATTGTGGCCCTGTATGGCTGTGACTACAGAGTGACCGAGTTACAGTGCAGGAGCAGGCGAAGCACATAAAAATTTATCGTGGCCCTGTATGTCTGTGACTACAGAGTGACCGAGTTACACTGCAGGAGCAGGCGAAGCACATAAAAATTTAGCGTGACCCTGTATAGCTTTGACAACAGAGTGACCGAGTTACACTGCGGAAGCAGGCGAAGCACATAAAAATTTATCGTGGCCCTGTTTGGCTGTTACTACTGAGTGACCGAGTTACACTGCAGGAGCAGGCGAAGCACATAAAAATTTAGCGTGACCCTGTATGGCTGTGACTACAGAGTGACCGAGTTACTGTGCAGGAGCAGGCAAAACACATAAAAATGTATTGTGGCCCTGTATGGCTGTGACTACAGATTGACCGAGTTACACTGCAGGAGCAGGCGAAGCACATAAAAAATTATCGTGGCCCTGTATGGCTGTGACTACAGAGTGACCGAGTTACACTGCGGGAGCAGGCGAAGCATATCAAAATTTATCGTGGCCCTGTATGGCTGTGACTACAGAGTGACCGAGTTACACTGCGGGAGGAGGCGAAGCACATTAAAATTTAACGTGACCCTGTATGGCGGCGGTGACAACAGAGTGATCGTTTTAGACTGAGGTAGCAGGTGAACCACCCAAAAATTTAGCCTGACACAGCATGGCGGTGACACCACCAATGCCTTTGTCCGACTGAGATTGCAGAGATGGCTGTGACTACAGAGTGACCGAGTTAGAGTGCCTGAGGCAGGCGAAGCACAAAAAAATTTATTGTGG